>CAOJBK013003304.1:0-10952 GCA_948294925.1 Codiaeum variegatum
CAGTAAATTACTCCTAAATTAATGGTAAAATACAACAATTAAGGCATGATTCTTGGAATACTTTCCTTAGGTCACTACAACACTCCCCTTCAAATTGGTGAGAATATGTCAAGTAAACCCAACTTGTTAAGTGAGCTGCGAAATTCTCTTGTAGATACAGCTTTTGTCAAAACATCTGCCCCATTTTTGAGAATTGACAAATGGAAAATTGATTATACTTTTGTCAAGATGATCTTTGATGAAGTGTTGGTCAACTTCCACATGTTTAGTTTTGTCATATTGGCTGGATTATTTGTAATAGCTATGGCCGCCTTATTATCTCAAAATAGCATCATAGGCTTTGGATGGGATACACCAATACCATGTAGAGCACGTTTGATTCATAACAACTTATAAACTCCATGTACCATTTCTCGAAATTCTACCTATGCACTTGACCTTGCCACTAACTTTTGTTTCATGCTTCGCAATGTAACCAAGTTCTTTCCAATAAATGCAAAGTAACCAGAGGTGGATTTTTTATCAGTTTGATCTCCAGCCCAGTCTGCATTTGTATACCCACTAATTTCTTGATTTCCCTCCTTTCTAAAAAATAAACCTTTGCTTGGAGATGATTTCAAGTACCTTAATATATGATAAATTTCTTCCATATGCTCTTCACTTGGTGCGTGTATGAATTGACTTACTACGCTCATTGCGTATGCGATGTCTGGTCTTGTATGAGACAAGTAAATTAGCATTTCAACCAATCTTTGATATCTTTCTTTATTTTTTGGAACTTGATTTTGTTGAATAGCCAATAGGTGGTACATCTTAATAGGAGTTTTAACTATCTTACAATTGATCATACATGTTCAATTAACAAATCCAACACGTACTTCCGTTGACAAAGAGAGATACCATGGGATGGTATTGTAACTTCAATTCCTAAGAAGTATTTTGGGTGACCAAGGTTTTTAAGTTCTAATTCAATTGCCAAGTATTTTTTAAGAGGTGAAATTTCAGTTGAATCATCTCCCGTAATGATCATGTCATCCATATACACAATGAGAGTAATAACTTTGTCTTGGTTTTGTTTGATGAAGAGTGTATGATTTGCATCACTTTATTTGTATCCCATCTGCTTCATGAAGCTTAATAACCTTCCAAACCAAGCTTATGGTGACTGTTTTAGACCATATAGAGCTTTATTTAACTTACATACTTTGTCAACATATTTTGTTTCGGGAGGAGGATCTATGTACACTTTCTTTTCTAAAGTTCCAAAGGAATGCATTTTTCTCGTCAAGTTATTGCAAGGTCCAATCTCAATTTGTTGCTATAGAAATCAAAATTTGAATGGTGTTTATTTTTGCTACAGGAGAAAAAGTACCCTCATAATCAATTCCATACTTTTGTGTGTACTTTTGCAACAAGCCTAGCCTTGTAACGATCAATACTTCTGTCTGGTTTAAGTTTGACATTGAATATCCATCGGTAACCTACAGTCTCTTTTTCCTTCAAGTAGAGGTACAAGTTCCCATGTTGAGTTCTTTTGTAAAGCCTCCATCTAATCATTCATAGCCTTTTTCCACGTTTGGTCATCTAAAGCATGCTGCACATTACTAGGAATAGAAACATTGGATAATTGATTTACAATAAGTGCATAAGATCTTAACAAATGATGGGATGATATGTAATTATTTATTGGATATTTGACTTTAGCATTAGTATCAATATTGTGTTGTCTTTTTGGGATCCCTTTATTCATTCTAGATGGATATCTTGGTTTAGTATTGATTGGCATTAAATCAGAAGTTAGAGGAGGTGAAGATACCTGAGGTGATGCATTTGGAAGTTTTGTGGCATGTGGACAAGACTGGGAGGTTGTATTATCTTGATTTAAATGCATTTCATCACTTTGATTTTCAATTCCTTCTTGTGTCAATTGTTCAGACTTTTTAGGAATTCACGAAGTTGTTCCAAGAATGCACGAAGTTATTCTAGGAATGCACGATGTTGTACCAGGAATGCATGAAGTTGTACCACTGGTAATGTATATTTATTCATCCTGTGTGCACTCTTCATGATTGGTATATGTTGGTGTCAACCTCTGAAGAGAGCACTTAGGATTATTGAAATATGGCACATCTTCATGAAATGTTACATCTCAAGTGACATACAATTTTTTTCCTTGAGGGTCATTAACAACAATATCCTTTTTTTTTTTGAATCTGCATACCCAACAAACATGCACCGAACAACATGAGGATCTAATTTTCTAGTGGATTGAATATAGACATATGCATTCAACAAAACACTCATGGTTTAAAATTTGGGAGACTTGGTGCACTTACATGTTCTTGAAGTTTCTAGTATGGAGCTTAGGAGTTAAGGACTCGTGATGGAGTATGATTAATGAGATATGCAACAGAACATACAACCTCACCCTAATATGCAAGAGGTACATTCATACCAAATAAAGAAGCCTTTACAACTTCTAATAATTGTCTATTTCTTCGCTTAACAAAGCCATTTATGATAAGGTATGCCTGTACATGTGGTTTGGTGCCAAATACCATGTTTTTTACTAAAGGTTTCAAGATCATAGTTCATATACTCTTCTCCATTATCCAATTGAATAACTTGAATTTGACATTGATATTGGGTGGTCACCATACAATAAAACTCCTAAAAAATAAAGTAGACATCTTTTTTATTTTGGAGAAGTGATATCCAAGTCATTCGAGTATATTCATCAATAAATGTCACTAAGTAACGAGCACTAAATAAAGTGGAAATTCAAGCAACCCCCACATATCAGAGTGAATAGTCATAAAAGGCAGAATACTTTTATTATAACTAGGACAATATGAAATTCAACGACTTTTAGCCATTTCACAAATGTCAAACTTAAATTCAAAATCATTAACATTGAGAAAGAATTCTGGTTTTAATTTCTAAGATAACTAAATGAGAGATGACCAAGGTATCAATACCATAACCACACTGAGCTTTATTTTTTACTTGTCCCACTTATTAAGTGACTCAAGCTTTTAAAACAAGATAGTATAATCTTACTTGTTTTATAATCTTACTTGTTTAACATCATAGCCAAGAATACTTCGAGTTGCAATGTCATGTATCCCACAAACATTAAGTCCAAAAATTACAAGACAACTCAAGGAACTATTAATTTGGCTAATATATAAAATATTGGAGGAAAGGATGGAAAAACAAGCATAGTATCAAGATTGAAAGAATTAGACAATGATATTGATCCTTCATGAGTGACAGAAGCCACTCCTCCGTTTGCGGTCAATATGGATTTCTTTTCCGATGGATGGTTGGTTGACGGGTGGTGAGGATCATTTTTCCTATGATTAGTTGAACCTGAAACAATAATCCATACATTATTCAAAGTAACATGTGCATTAGACATACCTGAGTTTTCTGTAAGGGAGGTATTTTTAGTCATGGTTGTAAAAGATTATGGTTTCTTTGAAAGATGAGGTTTAATTTTCGAAGGTATGCTTCGATACCATGAAGAACGGAGAGAGATATGAGATATTCGAAATTTGTATATCTTATTAAGATATTCATGCATGATCAATACAATGACGTACATACCTATATTTATACTGTACAATAGAAATCAAAACTTTAATTCCTATTGATTTCTAGAATCACTCAATGATATAATCTCTAAATATACAGTAAATTACTCCTAAATTAATAGCAAATTACAACAATTAAAGCATGATTCTTGGAAGCCATGATTCTTGGAATACTTTCCTTAGCTTACGCCAATACCTTGGACATTCAATCAATAGATTCTTCTCCTTCATAAACTTCATCCCGATGAATCACCTTCTATGGTAAAGTTTGAAAAGGCTGATATATGGGTCCAAGTCTATGACTTACCTACCAAATTTATGTTAGAGCAAATTAGAAAGGTTGTTAGTACTCTTATGGGCTTATATATTGAGTCTGATCCTTTGTATTATTTTTATTTTTTGAGGAATTATATGCAACTTAAGGTTGCAATGCATTTGGATAAGCCTAATAAGGAGAGGATGAAGCTAAAACATGGCAATGATGATTGGTTTTGGGTCAATTTGAAATATGAAGTATTGCCACTTTTTCTTTAGTCTATGGATTATTGGATCATACTGATAAATTTTGTTTTATCCATTTCAAAAGCTCGAATCCCTCACAGGAACATTCTTACATTATTGATTACAAGCCCCTATTCATAGCCTAAATTCTAATTTTATATCTAAATGGCTACAAGCCCCTTCTCTTGTAAGCTCACTCCTAAGACTGAATCATGGCAGGTCAACTAATTTGACTCACTCTTTGCATGGTCATTACAATCCCATTTACGTAAGTATCTAACAAAATAGAGTAGACCTATTCAAAATAAAAATAATGGTGCTTCACTGATTTTGAACAATCAAAGTTCAAATTCTTGAAGGTAAAAAGAGTGTGAAGGGGTAGAAGTTGTTGTACCCAAGGATTCTGATTTGGTTATCATGAACGATCCAAAAAGGAAGAGAATTGAGGGTATTACTACTGAAGTCATCTCTAAGAAAGTTTGTTTAACAACTACTCTAGGTATTGAATTTTTTTATAGGCCAAAAAACATGAGTTTGGCGAGTTATGTTTCTCAGGCCCACCCATCAACATGAGTTCCTTAAGTTGGAATTATCAAGGTCTGACCAAATCGAGTATAGTTTGATGTATAAAAGACTTGATCTAAACCAAGATTCCCCCTTTTATTTTTATTTAATTAAAATTATATACAATAAAATAAAGTAGATGGTAATTTTATACAAATGGGGTTTCACGCATGGAGCATCTTTGTGGTACGAAATAATCATGGTGGTGGCCTTACACTATTATAGCAAATTCTAATTTTGCTTGCCTTCTCAGATATTCCCAATGTCATATTGAAATTTTTATTCATCTTAACTCTATAAATTGTTAGAAGATAACTAGATTTTGTGGGCATCTTGATTATTAAGGTGATACCTATTTTATAAACTTCTTTACTTCTTAAGTTCTAAGTCAAATTTACCTTGGATTTTCTTGGTTGATTTCAAATTTATATTGGATTCTTGTGAAAAATAAGGTAGAGGTCCTTAACCTTAGTGGCACATTCAAGGTTTTAGGGAAGCTGCTCAAGACTCAAGCCTTTTTGATATGGGAAAGTTTGGTCACCAATTCATTTGGGAGAATCATAGAGGCTTGGATGATGGGGTTCACGTGAGGTTGGGTAGGGTTTTAGCTTCATCCACTTCAAATCACATTGTTCAACATGTTTTGGTCTTGCACCAGACCACTTAGTATTTTCCTTGAGGTTTATATTTGGACTACCATGCAAAAATCTCGTTGTTTTTGTTTTAGAAAATTTTCCTCTAAAGAAAAAAATAAAGAATTGATTATCAAGAAAAGTTGAAGTTTGATTTTAAATGGCATTTTCATTGATAAAATTATTCCTTTCTTGACTGCTCTTTCAGTATTGGATGGGGAAAAAATAGAGGTTAATACTTGAAAATCTCAATAAAAGCAAGATTCTAGTGAATTATCTTCAAGGAAAAAGGGATGCTTCATTTATTGCTAATTATAAACAAACTTGAGGTACATATTTTATATGTCTACAATAGATTAAAGATTACTTGAGATAGAGAGCCAAAAAATTTTGGATAGATACAAACTCATGTTACTTTCACATTATGGCTTCCAATAGAAAGAGGGAAAAAAACTATAAAGCAGTTTCAGGATGGAAAATGTGGGATGGCAGCCTTAAGTCTTTGATTACTGATTATTTTGCACCCCTTTATTCTAATGTGGACTGTGATTGTTTATTTGTGCTTCCATTATGTTAATTCTGTTTCACTGCCTAATGGTCTTAATGATACTCTACTTGTCTTGGTTTTAGAAAATAAGAATCCTACTTCAATAAAGAACTTAAGACCCATCACTCTCTATAATGTACTGTATAAAATCTTTGTAAAGATGCTAGCTATGAAGAAGCGATTAATTCCTCCAAGGGTTATCTTAGGAACATAAAGAGTTTCCATTCCAGATAGGCTGATAAATGATAATATAATGGTAGCCTTCAAAATTGTGAATTATTTGTGAAGCAAAAACTCAGGGTAAAATGGGATTTACGGCATTAAAACTCAATACAAGTAAGTTCATTGATTGATTTGCATGGACTTTTCTCAAAAATATGATGATAAAAATGGGGTTTAGTAAAAAATGGGTTCAATTGATGATGTTGCATTATGTTAGTGCAGTTTATGGTGCAAGAGAATAGCAAGAAAGTATGACCTATAATTCTCAGCAGAGGCTTAAGATAGGGATGTACTTATCCTTATACTTATTTTTGATATGTGCATAGGAACTCTCAACTTAGATTTTGAATAAGGAAGCATATGGTAAAATCAATGGCTATAAATTGCAAGGGGTGCATAATTTGTTTCACACTTGTTCTTTGGTGATGAAAATTCTTTATTTTTTCCTGCTTGCATTGATGATTGCATGATTGTCCAACAGGTACTTGCTTCTTACTTTTCGACTTTAGATTAAAAGATTAATTATGGTAAATCTTTCATTTACTTTAACACCAATTTGCATATGGGTTATTGACTATCTATTTCCTTCATACTACATGTCTTGATTATCGAAGAGTTGAGTCCTTATTTGGGAATTCTTGCAACAATGGGAAAAAAATTTAAGATTGAAGTGTTTCTCTTTGTGAAAAGATCGCATATGGAAACGTATAAAAGGTTGGATAAAGAAGTTATTGACACGTGCGAGTAAGGAAATTTTAAATAAAATAATGTTACATTCAATACTTACATATATTATGAGCCTATTTGTATCCCTTCTAGTGTATGTGTGGAAATTGAAAGATTACTTAATGAGTTTTAATGACAATCTAGTAATAAAAGGGGAGGTATTCAAGGATTTATCTTAATATTTCCCATTGATATTAAAACTCCAAATGATTTTGTCTTCCATGGAGGTATCCAACTAAACCAAAACAAGCAGACTTTTAAGTGAATTAAGCAAGCCAACTTCCCAACTAAATAGCTCCCTCCTCCATGTAAAGTTCGAAACCCAACTCTCCCCAATCCAACCTCCCAACTCATGTATCAATTCCTCTTTGTTCATAGCAATAGAGAATAGTCGCAGAAATAAATATTCAAGAGGCTTAGAGTTAATCCATTTATGCCTTGACAATATTTCTAGAACTAAATACTTCTTCAGTTCCCCAACCAGTATTTCACTCTTTCATTAAAAATGTGTATCGACAATGGATCTTTATGCGTCGAGGAACAAATTTCGTGCCACACACTTGATATGTTCCTAGTTGGTTGTGAATTATGAAGGCCAGAAATTGAGTATTTTTTAGTGATAATTTTCTTCCATAGAGCTTCATCTTTTTCCAAAAAGCGCCAAATCCACTCGAATAATAAAGCTCGATTTTTGTGTAGATTTGAACCCATTCCAAGCCCTCCGAATGCTTTATCCTTTTCAACAGAAACCTAATTAACACAATGAACTCTTCTTTTTTACTTCATCCCCACCCTAAAAAATTCTTCTTTATATCTTCACAATTTCAGTTGCTACGCCGTTTGGAATTCTGAATAGAGATATGTAATATAAGGGGAAGCTTAATAGAACTCTTTGAGAAGCATTAAGAGGTCAGCTAGTGAGATATTACTTATTCCATGAGGCAAGACTCCTTTTAATTTTTTCAACTATTGGTGCCCGAGTAGATGCTTTTTTCGAGTTAGCACCTAGCAAGATCCCTAAATACTTGATTGGTAGCCTAGATGTTTTACAATTGAGTAATTTTCCAACCATGGATAACCATCTAGAGTTAGTATTAATTTCCACCAATGCACTCTTACTAAAATTGACCTTCAAACCTGAAGTTACTTCAAAGCAATAAAGAACATGTTTGAGATTTTACAGGACTTGAACATTTGTTGGGGGAAAGAGAATTGTATCATCAGCGAATTGTAAGAACGAGATGCAGGGTCTATTGTTGGATACTGTTATTCCCTGAATGAGTCCCATCGAGTTTTCCTTGCAAAGCACTTGATAGATTCCTTTAGCTGTGATAATAAATAAGAATGGAGACAAAGGATTGCCTTGTCACAATCTTTTTAAGCTTCAAAAAATTCAGTTGGGGAACCATTTACTAGAACCACAATGCTATTCTTAGAGATACACTGCTTTATCCAAGAGACCTATTTTGAGCCAAACTCCATCCTTTCCAAAACATTGAGAATATAATCCCATCTTACATAATCGAATGCTTTTTCGAAGCCTAACTTGAGAAGAACACCTGGTTCTTTTGATTTTTTTTTTACATGAGTGCATTACTTCATTTGCCACAAGGACACTATTAAGGATATATCTTCCTTGTATAAATGTTGATTAGGACTTACTAATTAATTCATAAATCACACCTTTTAACCGAATAGAAAGAAGCTTCGCTATTATTTTGTAAACTCCAAGGATGAGGCTTTTGGGTCTGTAGTCTTTTAGTGACTTGGAACTATCAATTTTAGGCACTAAGGTGATGAATGAGGAGCATAGTTCAGGTGTGATATCTTCAAATTGACAAAAATGGTTGACAAGCTTCATGATATTTGGTGAGATCATTGGCCAAAAAGTTTTGAAAAAGTTGAAGTTGAATCCATCGAGGTTGGGGGCTTTACTCCCATCCCAAGAAAAAATTGCCTCTTTAACTTCATTGAGGGAGAAGGATCCTTCAACTGTGCTAGTTGATTCACCGCTAATTTTTTTAAATGGAAGATGTGATAAGTCTGGTGTTTCATTAGAATCCTCCTGGAATAGTGACCTAAAAAAAAATCAAACATAGAAGCTCTAATGTTAGTTGAGGAATAAACAAAGCTATTATTTACTTTGAGCCTTAGGATCACGCTCTTCTTTTTTCTGAAGGTGACTGTAATGTGAAAGAATTTTGTGTTTTTGTCCACCTCAATCAACCATTTTGAACGAGATTGCTGCCTCCAATAACTCTCCTGTTATTGATATTTTTGCCATAACTTTAGCCATTATAATCTTCTATGACCAATTTGAGATGGGATGGGATTGCTGTCTTAAAAAAAGGAACCAAGTCTGTCAATTTCAGCTTCAAGTTCATTGACCAAAATTGTGAGATTACCAAATACAGTGTGGTTCCATTGTATCAACAACTGCTTGACAAGGTTTAATTTGGCACTGATTGTTGATGGTCCATTCTAAATATGGGAAATATTGAGCCACCATTTCTTGACATCATTGAAGGAGAGGTGGGAAGCCTAACAATCAAGATAACAAAATGTCTTTGGCCCTAATCTATTTCAAGTTCTTCAATCAATATGGGATTGTGGTATGAAAAAACCCTTTTTCAAGCCTTTGAACGAGATTGAATTGTGTAAAAGCCAATTCGGTTCGACAATGCCCTGTCAATTTTACTTGCACTTCTCGCATTCTGCCAAGTGTACTTTGTCCCAATGAAAGGGAGCTCTACTAAATTGCAAACATTGATAAAGACTCGAAAAGCTACAACATCATTCCCAGAGTACATGCCTGATGACCTTTCCGAGCTACAAAGGACTTCATTGAAGTCACTTAAAACTAGCCAAGGTGATTTGAAGGAGGAGGATGACTTCAAACTTTTGAGTTTGCCACAAAGATTACTTCTTTCTAGTTCACTGGATGACCCATACACTGATATAATTGAATAGAGAAAGAGAGAATCAACCCATATTCCTTCATCCGCAATCCAACTTTGACCTTTGGAATGTAACCAAATCAAAGATGGATTTCATCCAAGAGATAATAATACCTCCTGTTGAGTTATCTGCTGGTATTTCTAAAAAAACCCACTTCAAATTTGTCCTACAAGCTTCTTAAAATTGCAAGAGTGATGCTACCTAGTTTTGTTTCAATAGAATAAGAAGTTCTACATTTTTCCTTTGTACCCATCCTTTTATATCCAACTTTTTAGCTTTACACCCCAAGCCATAGGTGTTCCAAGCTAGGATTTTCATTGGTTCTAGATATTTTTTGGATGATTTGAGTCTCTTCAACAATCTTTAACTTCTTACAGATTGCCACCTTGTTGCTAGCTTTAAAAAGTCCAATTTGTCCTCTAATATCAAAAGTTACGACAATTTCTTTTTCAACTGACAGAATATTTGACAAGGTTTCAGAGGGTGGGGTAGTACGAGAGGGAGAGGCATCGGATTTGTCTAACATGTTCATATTTTCAATTCTTCCATCTGAAATAGAGTTATCGAAGGGTGGAGTTGGGAGAGGAACAAAAGAACTACACGCTTAATTTTTTTTTTTTTTGTTTTTTTTTATGATTTGTAAAAAGTAATTCTTTTTTCATTTTTGCCTATTTTTTGAATTAGTAGAGGATTTTGGGTCAAAAAAAGGAAAGGTCAAGGTCGAATGAGTTTGGGGTGGCTAGTTCAAAAATTATTTCATTTTGGATAGAGGCCAAGAAGGACTTAGATTGATGTAGGCCTAATAGATTAATGGGTTGAAAAAAAGTTTAGAAAGGTTTAGAAAAGGGTGGACTTTGATAAGAAAGTTGTACATTGATTGGATAGTTGTAATAGGAATAATTCTCAATAATCGTGAGAGGGGAAGTTCAAATGGGAGAAGGATATAAATTTGGTGGTTGTCTATTGTGAACGGAACAGTTTCTCATGACAACTATGGCATAGGATTCAGAAACATTGGAGGTTGAGGGACTCAAGTCTATTCAAATTTCAAGTTCAGGAGAGGGGGAGGGGTGAGAAGCCAGATATACAGGCGGTCGGTGGGACAAAGGTGTGGCCGATTCTTGTATTTCAAAGAAAAGGAAGAGGGGGGGGGGGGGGGGGGGGGGGGGGCCCGCAAACAAAAAACAAAATATATAATAAAAAAAA
>CAOJBK013004439.1:0-13595 GCA_948294925.1 Codiaeum variegatum
ATTAAGACTACTTCATGCTCAATCTCTAGACAATGAAGAATTTAGCTCATGATTGGTTTAAATCTCAACAAATGAACAATAATTCTAGAAGAAATCATGTTTAATCTCTTAACACACAAATAACCCAAAAGAATTAAAGCAGTAAAGTTAAGAAAATAAAGCTCAATTAAAGTGTAAAAAATCTCAATCTCCTTGGAGAAATTCAACTTCAATCATTAACACAAACTAAATCAAGGAAAACTAATGAAAACAATGAAAGCAATTCTTTGTTTAATACGACTAAGCATCTCCTTTCCAATCTCCTCTCTCTCACTAAGTTTTAAAACCCTTAATATCATATATCTTTGAGGATTAGGGTAAAACTTGAGTAAAAAAACCTCTTAAAATATCCTAAAAGTTCTTAAATTGATTTGGATAAGAATTCTATTCAAAATAGGAAATAAAAAACTCAAAAACTCGTACTAAAAATTACACTAAGTAACATATCTTGATTACAAGATGATTTTGGATCAGAAAATGATGGAATTAGATTTTGTGGTCTACATAAGAGTTGTAGATCTTTCTCTTATTTTTCCAACTCTACCTTATGTACCTCAATCAAAGATCTGTAGCTCAAGTTATGCTTAAAATACTCCAAAGTATCAAAGTTATCAGATTTCCGTCGCGTCCGCACGGCTCGCACATAAAGCCTTTTGCCTCATGTGGATTTTTGTAACTTACAATTCCAGGCTCAATTTTTCATAGTAAAGTGTATGGGTCTCCCGCATGGCCCCATGGTGGATCCACACGGCCCATGCCATCTAAAAATGCTTCAAAATTCTCTAAAAATTGCTCCTTCCAAATTCGTTAGCTTAGGAACTCCATCTTTCTATCCAATTACTTTGTTTTTGAACAAATTCCGACTTTCTCTAAAACTCACTTAACAAATACATTAAATGCAATTTTTTGGGTAAAACATAAACTCAAACATTAGGGAAAAATATATAAAATTATTTACAAAACAGATACTTACTGCCCAATGGTTCTCAAGTATTTTCAAGAGCTTTTCAAAGAATTTTTTAAGTTTGAAGGCTAAGAATCAAGTTTGAAGATGGTTTGTTTGGATTTTTCTTTTTCTTCTTGTTTGCTTATTCTATTTTTACTTTCATGAACTAAATTTCTTTTCTATCTAGGTTGAGATGAACCTAGAGTTTATAATATGGATTGAATGATTGGGATTTCAATACAATCATACTTTTGGTCAAAATTTGCATGTGATTTATGATTATTTATCTTAATTAATAATAATGTGATTGTTAATTAGATATTGTTTTTCATTTTATTGACTTCAGAAAGTGTAATATGATTTGAACAATCACATGTATTTAGAGTTGATTAGGATTCTAAAGATAGAACTTTAAGACTCTTTGGCATGGTAATTCCTTGTTAGTAATGCAATTCCAAATTGATTGTAATTGAGAAGAGATTTCTCTTATGACTTTTAGGAATTAAAGATTGCATTACTTTAGATAGATTGCAATCTATTTTAGTAGAATGCTTAATTAACCTTAAAGTTTTTATTGCATTCCATAGTCATTCTTGACTATAATAAACCCATGGGGATTCGATACCTAGATAGGTTATTGGCCTTGATCATTTCTCTTAATTACATTATTGAACTTTGAATTTTAGTTTAGGTTTTAGTTTAGTTTAATTTAGTTTTTAATTAATTCCAAATTCAATTCACTAAACAACAATGAAAAGTTTATGCTAGTACTTAACCTTATCTACAGAGGATGATACTCTACTCATTATTATATTACTGACACTTATAAAAGTTATGAATAAAGTTTTTGTCGTTGTTACTAGGGACAACAATTACTATCAACAATATAATAATTGTTGATTTAGTTTTTCTTTTTATTTTATTTAATCTTTTCTTCTTAGTCTTTCTTTTATCTCAGGTTCCCATTCTTTTGCATGACAAGAGCTGGCACTTCTAGAAAAGTAGAGTTTGAATATGATCCAGAGTTAGAGCAGACCTTAATGCGACAAAGGAAGGAAGGGTAGAGCAAGCTCTAGATAAGGGGACAAAAAGCAAAGCTCAGTTAGAGTTAGAAGAAGAGGTTAAAGCGATGGGGGAACCACAACCAAGAACCACGTAAGATTTTGCTCGATTTATAATGAAAAGGGATAAGGTTAGCATTAGGAGACCAACTGTAGCTGCTAACAACTTCGAAATCAATCTAGGTGTAATAACACTATTTCAGAATTATTGCTTATTTGGGGATAATTTGAATGGGAATATGAATGCTTATCTGGAGACATTCCTTTAAATTTGTGATACGTTCAAGATGAACAATGTTTCAATTGATGTTAGTCATCTAAGGCTATTCCATTCTCTCTGCGAAATCAACGAAGTAGTGGTTGAAGTATTTTCTGTCAAGTTATTTTACTACTCAGGAGCAGTTAGCTGATAAGTTTTTAGAGTACTTTACCCCAAGTAAGACAATGAAGCTATGGAACGACATCTTTGTATTCTCCCAAGTTGAAGGAGAGTCTTTATTTGATGGATGAGAGAGGTATAAGGAATTATTGAGGAGTTGTCAATACAAGAAAATTGGTCTTTAATAACAGGGAAAATTGTCATTAAATTTGAAAATCATGTTATTAAAGCTCTTTAATGACGAAAAATTCTCGTCATGGCCCGCCATTATTGCCTACCTAGTTAAAGATAATTAATGACGGGATTACTATCCCGTCATTAAATGTAATAATGATGGTTTTTTTTTCCAATCATAAAATGTTACTTTTATTTATCGAATATCCCGTCATTATAGAAAGATTTTTTCGTCATTAATTATTTTTCAATCATGCAATATCCCTTTATTATAATAAAATTTTCTTATCATTAAATAATTTTCAATTATGAAATATTCCCTCATTATATCGTTATTTTTCTATCATTAAATTCTATTTTAATTATAAAATATTCATTCATTAAAACATGACTTTTTCATCATTAAATACTAATTTTAATTACACAATATCCTATCAATAGAATATAATCTTCTCATCACTGAAAATTAATAATAAAAATTTCACTAAAATATATAATAAAAATTATTTTGCATAAATGTATATAGAATACATGAGTTAGAAAAACAAATATATTTATAAAAGTTTATATCTCTTCTATTGTCTACTCTATAACTATGAAAAAGTTTATTCTCTACTTCCTAATCATCAATATGCATCCAAAAAAAATTTCAAATGCATTAATCAATTAATGTATGTCTAAATAAAAATTAACAATTACATTCAACATGCTTTGAGTCAATTTCTTGTAATAAGTACCTACAAAATGTATAAAAAAAATTGTAAAATCTTATATTTCAATTGCAATCCCAAACAAATACAATGTAATAGTAGTAAAAGTACCTTTTTTCAGTTGCAAAAGCAAAATATCCAAAATATGATATTCAACTTTAAGCACCACGCTAAAATATGAAAGACAAGTATAAAAAAAAATTAGTCTAAGTCTGTTCAAAACCATATGAAACATAAATATCAAGTGTAATGTGTTGTGGATGTTGAGCTGAGAAGGCGTAAAAACTAGACAACTAACACATGCTAACTACCATTACAAATTAGAATGAAAAACTATGCAATGAGATTAGAATCTCTAGATGTTTTTGATTTGATGTTTTCTCCGGACTATGAAAGTAGAATTTTGATGATATCAGGCATATAAATTGGCAAAAAAATAGAGAAAACTAATAAGAAAGATAGAATCAACACTAATCAGTCCTTCATAAACTAGAATGACTGAATTCAGGGGGTGAGAGTGGACAATATGTGATTTCTGTCTAGTTATGTCCATGCTTAAAAATGCTCCAAACAATACAAGTCAGATTTATCATGTCATGTATCTCTATTAAAAAAATGCAACCCAAGATAACATAAAACAAAAGAAAAAATAGAGTACTAAATATAATTAACTATAGTCATCCAATGTAAAGAAAAATAAAAACTAAGTAAATAAAGAAAAAGAAAAGAAAAGACTAGAGTTCACTAGGTAGATGAAATGGAGGACTACTCCTCTATAGCATCATTGTCTCCTTCACTATCGTCGAAGACCTTAACTAGATTTGGTGGTGATGGTGGTGGTGGTTGATAGACTGATGGTGGAGCTAGTTTAAATCCCTAATTCTTCCAATATCCCATCATGAAAGAGTGAAGCCATGATAACTACTCTCTCTCGTGCTCTAGTGTTGCCTAGTACATAGCAAGTTGTTTCTAACTACCTTTGTTGCTCCATCTTCTACCTCATCTCATGCCGCGTTGTTAATAAGAATCTCTGATCGATCTCTAAGCACTCTAACTTACTCTTAGTCCTATAAATATAAAGTTCAAACTTGGTTGGCTTCCTATTAGCAGGATGAGTATCTCTAATGGTATAGCCCCATTCAATAAATGGAGGCTCTTGGGCAAAAGTAGAATAAGAAGGACCAGTTGATGAAGATGGTCCTATAGTAGAAGATGGATTAGGGATATCTGATTGTGGGGTTATGTCAACCTTCCCTTTTATAAAGCCATTTTCAATTAAAAATTTGCTTAACTTTCCATGTTAAGCTCTTGGTGCTTATTTCAATCCATAAAGAAATTTGGTGTGTTCAAAAACATGGTTTGGAAATTTGTGATATTTAAAATTAGAAGGTTGTTCAACATAAACTTCCTGTTCAATAAATCCATTTAAGAAAATGATTTTGAAATCCATTTGATAAAGTTTAAAATTCATAAAACATGCAAAAGCTAATAAAATTCTAATGGTTTGTAATCTAGCCGCGGGTGAAAAGGTCTCATCATAATTAATGCCTTCCTCATTATTATAACATTTAGTAACCAATTTAGCTTTGTTTCTAGTGATGTGACCTTGCTCATCAAGTTTCCTTCTGAAAACCCATTGGGATTCTATGACTTTATAGTCATGAGGTTTAGGAACAAGTTCCTACACTTTATTTCCCTCAAATTGGTTGAGTTCCTCTTACATAGTAATCACTCAACTTTTATCATTTAGAACCTCATCAAAAAGAGTTTGGCTCAAATTAAGAAATAAATGTGAGATGAGTTTGGAAACATCATACCTTAGAACTTGTATTTACACCTTGAGATGTATCTCTAATGATCAACTTCTTAAGATGTGCACTATTATATTTCCATTTTTTTTTGGCAAATCTTATTGTCATTTAGAGTTTGTGTTCTTGGAGGTGATGATGAAGGCTCACTTGTTGGTTGATCTTGAGGTTTGTATTTGTGTTCTTGGTTTCATCCTTTACTTGTTCACTTTCAATAAGCTCTTGCTCCTTAGCATTTTTCAATCTCAATTGGTCAAATTCACCTACTAAATTATCAATACATATTCCTTTTGCATGATTAAGTGGTGATGTTTCCTCAAAAATAACATTTAAAGATTCTTCAATTATCATAGTTGTTTTATTATAAAGCCTATAATCTTTTCTAGTAGTTGAATAACCTAAGAGAATTCCTTCATATGTTTTGGATTAAATTTTACCCAAATTATTCTAAGTGTTTAGTAGATAGAATTTGTAACCAAAAACTTTAAAGTAAATAATCTTGGATTTTTTACCATTTCGAAGCTCATAAGAAGTTTTGTTTATAATAGGTCTTTGAAATTTCAATTTGTAACATAACAAGCAGTATTAATAGTTTAGCCCAAAATTATGAAGGAAGTTCATAGTCATTGAGCATTGTTTTAGCCATTTCCACCAAAGTTCTATCTTTCCTTTCAAATACCTCATCTTGTTGAGGAGTTCTAAGAGTTGAAAAGTCATGCAAAATTCCAAATATTAAGCAAAACTTTTCAAAAGATTCATTTTCAAATTCCTTCTCATAATCACTATGAATTCTGGAAATCAAATAACTTTTTCATTTTAAACTCTTTTTGCAAAAATTTTCAAAATTTTAAAAGTTTCATCTTTATGAGCTAAGAAATTTATCCAAGTGTATCTAGCATAGTTAGATACTAAAAGAAAAGCATAATGCTTACAACCAATTCTAGCAACCTTACTAGGTCCAAACAAATCCTTATGAATCAATTGAAGAGGTTGAGTTGTACTTACCATATCTTTATACTTAAAAGAGCTCTTATGCTGCTTACTCATTTGACATGGACCACATGGCTTGTGTTTGATGATTTTAATCTTACGAAGTCCAAGCACTAGTTTTTTGGAGCTAATGTTTTAGAGATGCTCCATTCTAGCATGACGTAACCTTCTATGTCATAGCCAATATGAGTCATTACAAAGAGCCATCAAAGAAGTTAATACTCTCAATATTGTTCAAGTCAATTATGTAAACATCATTATCTCTAATTCCTTTGAATAAGGTCTTACTATTAGCAATAGAGATAACTACACAAGATCTAGGTTTAAAAGAGATCATATTACCATTATCATATAATTGACTAGCACTTAAGATAGTATGTTTTGAACCTTCAATCGAGTACACTTTTTTTTTATTAATCACATCCATTTCTTCTAATGGTACCAATGCCAATTACTTTACTCTTAGCTTTGTTTTCAAATGACACTTTACCATAATTCTTTAATTTGAGGGATGTGAATAATGACTTGTTACCAATCACTCGCTTTGAACATCCACTAGACACTAATCATTGGTTGTCTTCATCATCATCTTAGTTTACATCTTTTGGTTCTTACATGAAGATTTCATGTTTTCTTAGTTACCTAACTAAATTTGAGTCCTTGGGGTTAAGCATCAATATGTTCACTTTGGTAAAGGTGAGCTTTTTGTATAAAACAATGAATGTTAATATGTCCTTTTCTCATACAATAATGGGAAAATACATTAGACCTTTTAGATCACAATAAGTTTGAACTCATACAAAATATCTAGGACTTTCATTGTATGAATGTGCATGCAAAGCATGAAGAGCAAAAGGATTCTTCAAGTAAGTCATGCCTCTAAAATTGTTTGGATAAATAAATATTTGTCTAGCATCATGAGATTTTATTCTAATCATTTGAAATTCATTATTCTTTTGGTATGCAATTTTGGTTTATACATGATAATTGGGAAATTACACATTATTTCCCCCCTATATTCTTGCTGAATTTTCACTTTAAATTGAATTTGATGTGTCTAATTCAGTGTTTTCAGCCACTTTTAGGTAATCAAATGAATTTCAGAGCTAGGAGAAACTATTTCAAAGTTCGGGCTCGAAAGGCAAGGAAAATGTGCCAAAATGGAGCGACAAACCAAGTCCCATGGATGCCTCACTGTCTGCCTCACAACCTGTGAGATAGCCCATGAGAAATCTTGGAGAATAGAAGATAGTAGTCTATCATGGATGGTGTCATAGGCCATGACAAAGAAGAGGCAGCCCATGAGAGTAAGGAAATTAGGTGGGAAGAGAAACAAAAGCTTCTCACGGGATCCGTCATAGACCATAACAGGGACCGTGAGAGCTCACTATTTCTCGCCCATGGAAAAAGGCACAGTGGCTTGTCACAGGCAGTGGCATGGGCTATGATAGTCAATCTTGACAAGCCCTCTAATACCTATATAAAGTTGAAAATTACAGAAAAAAGGTTTTGTCTTGGTCTTTTGGGTCTAGGACTCAACCAAAAACCCTAGAGCCACTAAGAACCAAGAAATTACATATCAAAAGAGCAAATTTGAGGTGGATTAACATATTTGGATTCAAGATTGAGTAAGATTATCAATGGATTAGAGGATTATACAAGATTTCTTTATAGGTTTCTTGGGTTCTTTCCTTCTTTTCTTAATGTTCTATTCTTTCTTTGTTATTATGAGCTAAACATCACTTGTCTACCTAGATTAGACAAGTTTTAATTATTTTGTATGGATTAATTAATAGTTTTCTTAATGGAATTGAATTTTTACATCAATTTGTGTTTTTGAATGAAATTTTTTGCACTTTACATAGCAAAGCTTGTAATGGTTATTGCTTTGTCTTTGCTAGATGTAGAAAGATTGAGCTTAGAACACTCATAGGCACATGAGTATATTGTGATTGCTAGAGATAGATTCATAAAACACCTAGGGTTTTCTTTGATTTATTGAAATGCTTAATGCTTTGCCTAATTGAATGGGTTTATGAAGAGATTCTTCAATCATTACTTAGGGATTAGGGATTTAATCACTTGAGAAAGGGTTAAATCTAGCTTTGAAGGAATACCCATTTGATGCTTGAATGAAATTTCATTGAGTTGTTGATTTTTATTACAATTATGATTAAATATGAGTCGAAGTCTAGGTATACACTCTATTTCATGTTTGTTTCGTCTTAAGTCTTGCAATTTCTTGAATTTATTTCATTATGAATCAGTGAATAGTTAGGATTTTAATTTTTAGTTTTTAATCAATTAAAACCAACATTAATTATGAACTAGACAATAGTTTAAGTTTGAGCTATTACTTGCGCCAGTGTCTCTGTGGATCAACCTCGTTACTACTATACTACCCAAATGATAAGTGCACTTACCTATAGCCAGGGTAGAATTAACTGTCGAGCTCTATAAATTGTGAAACCCCTAGTGTTGCCTCCTGACACATTAATACATTTCTACCTTTTTAGGAAAAATCTCAATACTAGATGTTAGAGATTAAGATGCTTTGATGAACAATATCTTAAAAATGGATGATGATGTAAAACTATTTGAGTCATTGAATCTTTGTCCATCTTTCACCATATGCGATGTTTGAACACTAATAATAGTATCCAAAGTCTCTTTGCGTTTTAAAACTTGAATATGAATGCTTTAAACTCATCAACTTCTTTCTTCAAATATTTTCTTTTAGAATTGAAGTTGAGAATTTGGATGAACTTTCATTTAAACAACTATGTGGAAAATCATTTGAAGTTTTTACTTCAAGAATTTATTCTTCCAATTCCTTAACTTCAAGTTCTAATTTCAAAGCCTTTTCTTTATAAATTTCAATTTAGATGAATAAAGTTTGCATTTTCCTTCTAAGGCTTCAATAATTACATCATCACTAACATTGTCATTAATGTAACCATAAAAAGTTTGAGAAGTAGAACATTCCTCATTTGAAGCTTCCTTTGAAGCCATGAAGCATAAGTTAGCGGTCTCTTCTCCATCACTTTCATTTAAGGATGATAATCCCATGTAGTTTTGAGTATCATTTTCTTTTCCTCTTTCTCTTTGTCATTGTTGTCCCTTTTCTTCTTTTTAAGCTTTAGAATGGTACATTCCAGTGTGATGTGACTAGGTTTCCCACACATAAAGCAAGTTACTTTGTTCTTCTTATCTTTGGATGGCTTATTTGAGTATGAGTTTGAGTTTGAGCTTGCCCTTTTCTTGTAGTATCTCTAACTCTTTGTACTTTTCAGTATATGATTCACCTTTTTGGAGATCGTTGCAAGCTCATCATCATCATTTCTTGAATAGGCCTCACTATCGGTGTCCTCATCCTATTAAGAATATTTTGATATTGCTTTTAAGGCTAGTTGCTTCCTCTTCTCACTTGGACCATCTATTTTCTCAAATGTCATTTAATGATTGAGAAGTTTTTCTATGAGTTCATTAATGTAGAGAGTTGAAAAATTATGAGACTCTTTAATGGATGACCCCCTGGATTCAAAGTTCTTCTTAGGAAGAATCCTAATATTCTTGTTGTTGATATCCTCTAAGGAGTAATGCTTCCCAAGATTCTTTAGATTGCTGGTGATAGCCAATAATCTATTTGTCATGTTTACGGTAGTTTCATTTGGCTTTATCTTATAGAGTTTATACTCATGAATGTACATTTACCCCTTTCTAAACTTGACTTATTGAATGCCTTCATGGTTGTTTTCAAGATTTTTCCAATTGTTATATGCATTTGAAAAACATTGAATTCTTTACTAGAGAGATTGTTAAAGATGATATACATGGCTCTCTTTTGTCTACCATGTTCCTTTTTTTGTGTTATGTTCCATTTTCTTCTAATCAAATTGACCTTGACTTCATCAACAGTCTCGGTGGGAATGGCGTAGTCGACTAGGACACAATCCCATACATCAATGCTAACACTATTAAGAAAACCTTCCATTTTTATCTTCCATTGTGCAAAATCGCTTCCATCAAAGAAAGGATTGCTCATGTGAGTGTTGTTCACACCTTCTTATTCCATAATTTGAATCTTTCCTTCTTATAGTATTTAAGATTTGAGATAAATAAAGCCTTGCTCTAATACCACTTGATTGCCCCTAGGAACACAAAGAATAGGAATTAAATTGGTGTTTTCAAATTTTAGTGAATAATTAGGAATTAAAAGTGTGGAATACATTGAGCAAGAGATATAAGATATTTTCATAAGATTTTATAATGGTTCAGGCATTAACAATCCCTACATCAACTCTTCTAATTCACAATTGGGGTTCAGCTAGAAGCTTCTTTGTGATTTTTACAATAAGATCACTCACCCAACCTCACTCTACCAATATCTCAAGTGTTTTATAAGACCAGTACTTAAACCTTTCATAATTTTAGATTTCAAAAGCTATCATAAGACCTTTACAAATGAGATTTAAAGGCTATCTCAGTGTACACTCAATCCTAGAGATTGAAAATGAGCATATAAAGCCCAGGAACATAATTACAATTTTGAATTTGGTTTGAATACCATTACAAATAAGGCACACTAATGACTTTCTCTTATATGAATGTTGAGATTGTGGGTCATATTTATACCAAAATATCTCAACTAGCCATTATCGAATAGTTCCAAAATGATCAATTCAAAATCATGTTTAAAAAGCTTCAAGCATTAAATTTTTGGCAAAGTCATGGTCATGCCCACTACCTCCAAATGTCCAGAGAGACAAGCCATGTGTCATCACTCCATTTACGCTTTAAAACTAGCCATTGGGCTCTAATTCCCTCACTTTTGGCATTGGTCACGCCTGCGACTGAGTGCCGCGTTCCAAGTAGTACTCGCCCCATACTCACACATAGCTATTATGTCTTTTGACACAATTAGGTTGCGCCTGCGACTTCCATAGTCCCACTCACAATTGAGCAGAATTCAAACTTTAAGTGATTTTGAATTATTTTTTGTGCATATAAAAAATTTAAGCCTTGTACCTACACTTTCCATGGAGATCTTTAGTACTTTTAATTTGATATGCCAAAATAAATAATATGGGGTAGCCCGACTTAGGTTAACATCCTCCTCACATAGTACTCAATGGAGATCTTTAGTAATTTTAATTTGATATGCCAAAATATATAATATGGGGTAGCCCTACTTAGGTTAACATTCCTCCTCACACAACCAATTTTCTACCTAAGACATATATAAGAGGGATATATGAGCAGGTCATGTGTATGGCATGGCCTGACAGTCAAATTGACGTACGAGTGGCATATGAATTAGGCCTTCATGGCTACTAAATGTGGGAAATTATGCCTTCAGACTAAGGCATAGATGGATGTCCCTCAATGGAGTACATGTGTTTATTTTATGCATAGTTTTACATATTTTCTTTATGCATTTAAGTGTGTTTTTACCCAAAAAGTGCATTTGATGTGTTTGTTAAGTGCTTTTTAGAGAAAGTCAGGAAACTATGCAAAAAATGGAGCTATTTGATTGAAATGTTGAGTTCCTGAGTGAATGGAAATACTTGGAGCAATTTTTGGAGTACTTTGGAACATTTTGAGAAGGCATGGGTCGTGCCTAGGACCTTTAGGCCATGCAAAAAGTTGTATCGATTACTGTACTGAAGGAATTGAGGAATTCATGGAGGGCATGGGCTATGCAGATCCATATTGGACCCATGCGCTACCCTGTGCTGATTATTGGAACAACACGAGATTAGAGTCCCATAACACATAAAACCTCACGGGGCAAAATTGATTACCGCACAAGCTCGTACATATCTAAAAGAGGGTCATGCCAACTTCCATATCAGTATAGGAAAAGGATTTTTATATCATTTTAGACATCCTAAACTTGGTTTTTCATCTATTTATGGAGGGCTATTAATGGGGGATAAGGGAAGCTACATCCAAGATGTTCTAAACCAATTTCTAAAGAGAGAGTTAGTTTATAATTGATTTAGATTTACTTTGAGTGATTATTTTTTATTAGTTTTTCATTGTTTTTGTTGTTCTTCATTAATTTAGTTTGTATTAACAATTGAAGTCAAATTTTCGCCAAGGATATTGGGATTTTTCTGCACTTTAATTAAGGTTTCTTTTCTTGACTCTATTGCTTTAATTCTTTTGAGTTATTTTTGTATTAAGGAGATTAAGTATGATTTTTCTTAGAATTATTATTGATATGTTGAGAATTAAACTAGTCATGAACTAAATTCGTTTTTATCTATAGATTGAAGCATGAAATAGTTTTGATATAATTAATTGTTGTTAGTTTACTAATTGGGTTATGCTTTTGCTTGATTGAATTGAATTAATTCTAATAATGATTGCTTGATCACCAATTAGTTAAATTAGGGTTTGGATGATAGAGTGAGTGTGGAAGTATAAATCTGGAAATTGAGATTCTAAAATAAATTAGAAATATAAGTTTTAGTCTTAACTCATTTGACTAATGCATGTTTTCTTTAGATTACTTCTATAAATTTTATGAATGCGATATCAAGTAGCTAAGCTCTAATTGAATGATTGCATTAGGAATTGGAGAGTTAAAACTAATTAATTAAGTTAATAGTGAAAAATCATAAAGGATAAACTGTTGATTGTCAATTTCTCTAGACTTGTTCATACCATTGCACATTTATCATATTTATTGCTTGTTGTTTAATTTACTTTCTTTTTCAAACCAAAATACAAATCTTCTTTTTTATTTAATTGCACTTTTAAGAAATAAAATAATAAAGCTAAACAAAACTTTAAATCCTTGGGAGATACGACCTTGATTCTTATCACGTTCTATAATAGCTCATATACTTGCGATCGCTATTTGATAGTATATTTTGAGGCGAATAAGTTTTTCGCGCCGTTGCTGGGGATCAAAAAAGATCTTACGAGGCATTATTACTTTGTTTCTTTGTTTATTTTTATAGCTTTTAGTTTGTTATTTCCTTTTATTTTTCCTAATTTTATGAATGGGAGAAGATCTCTTGAATGAGAACTTGTTCTTTTTCTTGATAACGTGCACGAGATAGGAACTAATAACAAAGACAACATGAAGGACCCACCAACAATTCAAGATCACCTGTTGACAATAGGGAGGTAGAGGTAGTTGATCCACAAAATTGAGGTAACGGGAACTGAGTAATGCCACCAAGAGTCATAGTTGAGGAGAGGAGACTTATGAAAGATTTTACTAAGTCGATCATTAGTACGACTACTTCTTGCATTCAATTGGACACGATAACGAGGAATTATGAGCTGAAATCTGTCCACTATAATATGCTACCATTATTTCATGAGATGGCTAATGAGGACCCTCTTAACTTTATTTGAGATTTTTACTCAGTAATTCAAACTATTCCTCTTCAAGGTCTGAAAGAGGATCAATTGAGAATGAGGTGTTTTCCATATACTTTGAAAGATGTTGCTAAGACTTGGTTGATGACT
>CAOJBK013004610.1:0-16585 GCA_948294925.1 Codiaeum variegatum
GAGACTCACTACCTCTATACCAATAAGTATCTCATACTTATCATGGATGACAACAGAGGTGATGGTCTTCCAGATTAATGGCGTCCCTACCAATAATCCTATGACCATGAACAACCTTTAAAGCATCTGTTAAAAGGGCAACCTGTCAATCATATTCTCAAACTCTTTGTGAATAGATTCCCTACAGAATACTTAAGGGACATATATACATTTGATACTAGGAATGTATCCACTTAAAGAACATATATACTGAAGCCAGTTAGATTTTCGTTTACATTCACAATCTGAGTGTAAGCTCTAGGGCATACACTACTAACAAGGAGAAAATGACCCAAAGAGTCGATCCTACAGGGGTTCGGAGGGTAGGCGAAGGCACTCTTGTAGATATGAGAACCGAAAGGGGGAAGATGATTAAGAAGTCTCAAGCCACCAGGGTTTGAGAGCCATGTTGAGAGAGGAAGTGAGGAGATATATGGAAGAAATGACAGGAGCCAAGCCCAACCATAGGAGAAACTTCACTCTCAACCTAAAATCCCCATTTAGCAGAAGGATCGATGAGTTCCAAATGCCAGATAAGTTCAAGCAGCCCTAGTGGCAAAGTATGATGGCAGCCAGGATCCGAAGGCGCATGTCCTGGAGTACAAACACTTGGTGGAGTTGTAAACCACCAAAGAAAATGCATTATGCAGAGCCTTTCGTAGCTCATTGGAAAGGGCAGCAGTGAAGTGGTACGACAACCTACCAAAAGAAAGCATAGACTCATTCTGGAGTCTGGTGAACCTGTTTATAAAAAGGTTTTCTGCCAACATCCCGATACCTACACCGACTCGAGCCTTGGAGCAGGTAGAGCAGGTTTCAGATGAGTCACTAAAGGACTTCATAGCCCGATTCAATAGGGAGACACTGAAGGTGATAGACATAGACAAGCCTTTAGCATTCGAAGCCCTGCAAAAGTGCACAACTCACCAAGACTACTTCAAGGCTCTAGTTTTAAGATCCCTAAAGACAATGAATGAGGCTATGGCTATCGCAGAGGAATACATCAAATAAGACGATGCTTTTAAAGAAAATAGGTTCTGCAAGAAGAGGAAGCCAGAAGAAGGAGGTTCATCCCAAAAAAGAGGGATGGAAAATATAGCTCCAAGGGTATGGGGATCATTGAGCAAGCAAAATCCCCAACCAAGGCAAATTAAATCACTAAGGAGGGAGAGGTTTGACCCTTCTAAATTCACACCTCTAAATGCCAAGCCAGAGGTGGTTTTCGTAGCCTTCCAAAACAAGGATATCTGGAGAAGGCAAAGACTAATCATAAGGGATCCTGAGAAGCGAGATAGTTCTCAATGGTGCAAATTCCATAACACCCACAGGCACATTAATGACAGCTGCCGTTCACTCTTGAAAGAGATAGAGAGGCTGATTCAACAAGGGTACCATAAAAACTACATAAAAAAAGATGACCAAGTTGGGCCATCGAACCCAACATAGGTCATACATATAGAAGATGGAGTAGCAAAAGATATCATTGCCTTATAGGAGGGCCAGAAGAGATCCCTCTTAACAAGAACAAGGAGAAGGGGAAAACCCAAAACCACAAGCCATCATAATTTGTCTTCTACAATGGTTGGAGGCAGTTTGCAGGGGATTTGGCTAGCACGGCCACCAGGAAGGCAAAAGCCATTGTGATCAAGACAATAGTGGCAAATTACAGGGTTCGAATGATTCTTATGGATACAGGCAGTTTCGTGAATCTCTTATCCTGGGAAGCTTTCACCCACATCAGCATTGAAAGCAAAAAGATACAACTGTTCGAGGTGCCAGTCCAAACCTTAGATAAAGTCATCATTCCAGCAGTGGGCACCATCGAGCTACCGATGACAGTGGGAATAACCCTGAAGGATGTGGCAGTCATGGCAATCTTTGTGGTTACAAAGCTGCCTATGTCCCATAATGTGCTATTGGGAAGGCCATTGCTCTAGGATTTAGATGCCTCAGTGAGTATCCGAAGGTGTAGGTTAACTATTCCTCTCATATATAGTTTGGATTTACACGTCTATGGTGACGTAGCCCCCACAGCGATAATGCAAGTTGTAAGGGATAGGAAGACTGTATCACTGGAGCTGGATGAGGTGAACCTAGTAGAGGCAGCCCCCTAGAAGGCCTAAGGAGAAACTAAAGGTGAAACGTGGACTACAAGAACAAAGGGGAAAACTTCGACAAATGAAGTGTCCAAATCAAAATACTCAGGGCAAGTGACTCAATGATGAGGATCTTAGAAGCAACTAGAAAAAGAAGGTAAGGGAAAGCTCGTACCAAACGAGGAATGACCTTTCAAAGTTGAGCAAGCCACTAGCCCAACAACATAAGTTGTGAACTATAGGTGCCCCACACATTGAATGTACAGCATCCTGAGTTATACCACTTGATAAAAAAAAGCACTTCTTCAGTTAACACCTCAAAGCTCGAAGGAATAAAGCGCAGCTTGACTGACAAAAGCCCCTCTCAAGGAAGGCACCAAGACCTCTATGAGATGAGGCACAAAGATCAGTTTGACTGGAAAAAGGCCCTCTTAAATGGGGCACTAAGATCTCTATGGCACCAAGCCCAATTTGACTGGCAAAAGATCCTTCCAATGGGGGTACTAAGCCCATCTTGACTGGCGAAAGACCCTTAAAGGGGGGTATCAAGAATTCAAAGAGCCAAGGATGACACCGAACCTTAAGGATCCAAAGGCGACAAGGAGCCAAGGGTGACACCAAACTCCATTGAGCCAAGGGAGACATCGAACCTCAAGGAGCCAAATACAACACTAAACTCCAAAGAGCCAATGGTGAAACCGAACCCAAAGGATCCAAAGGCAACATCGAGACTTCAAGGAGCCAAGGAGAACACTAAGCGCAGCTTAAATGGTGAAAGACCCTTCCAAGGGGGGGCATTAAGCCTAGCTTGACTGGCAAAAAACCCTCCCAAGGGGGGTACCAAGCCCAGCTTGACTGGCAAAAGACACTCCCAAGGGGGGCACCAAGCCTAGCCTTGACTGGCAAAAGACCCACAAAGGGAGGCACCAAGCTCAGCCTTGACTAGTGAAAGACCCTCCAAGAGGGGCACCAAGCCCAGCATGACTAGTGAAAGGCCCTCCAAGGGGGGTACCAAGCCGAAATTGACTAGCGAAAGACCCTCCAAGGAGGGCACCAATTCCAGTTTAACTAGCTAAAGACCCTACAAAAGGGGCACTAAGTCCAGCTTGACTGACAAAAGACCTTCCAAGTAGGGCACTAAGCCCAGCCTTAACTGGCGAAAGACCCTCCAAGGGGGGTACCAAGCCCAACTTGACTAGCGAAAGACCCTCTAAAAGGGGTCACCAAGCCTAGCCTTGACTGGCAAAAGACCATCCAAGGAGGGCACCAAGCCCAGCCTTAACTGGAGAAAGACCCTCCAAAGGGGACACCAAGCCCAGCCTTGAATGGCGAAAGTCCCTCCAAGGGGGGAACCAAGCCAACTTGACTGGCGAACAACACTACAAAGGAAGCACCAAGACTTAGAAGAGTCAAGATGCCAAACATAACTCAAAGAGCAAAAGCTAAGGTCCTATGACCTAAACAAACTAAGGTAGAAGCTGTCAAACAAAAGCTAAAGTATAGCACTGCTCGAAGCCTAATGCATGTCCCAGCCAAAGGCAAATAATGGTAGAATTGCACAGTAGAGATGGAAGAAATATGAATTTTTTTAAATCAAACAATGATAGTACAATTGACAATAAAGTTACAACAAAATTACAATTACAAATACAAAAAAAAAATATACAACTAAGGAAGCATAGCCTTAAGAAGAAGGAATCTGTGAGAAGCTAGCTTCTTGGTTCAAAGCCCAAATCAAGGTAATGATGGGCATTTGATCCTTATAATCTAAACTTGAAGGACTGAAAGTGGATAACTCGTGTTGAAGGAAGAATGTATTCGATCCAGGAAGGAAAGGTCAGGAGCATCCATGCCATCGAGGTATTCCTGAAGCTGGATGTCTGATATAACCCCCTCCGAAACTAAGGGATTGAAGTGAGCCTTCACCTCAGGGAACTTCTCAAAAACAGATGCTAAGGCCCTGTTATACCATTCTACCCCCTTGGTAGACCACCTCAACACTATGCCATCCTTTGAAGAAGCGAGACTCAGCAAATTTTTAAACTTCCTCTCTCAAAAGTTAGGGTAGCCTATCCACCAAGGCCTCCATCTTCTTGATATAAATTTCAACCGCCTCACTAGAATTCTGAGCCTTACTAGCTACCTTCTATAAGTTCTCCTCGAGCTCAGCATTGTCTACCTCCAGACAAACAATTTATTACCTCAGGAATTCATTAGCAGACTCCATATCGTGGTACTTCTCTTGGAGGGACTTCAGCTCAGCAGCATGAGTCTTTGAGGCCTCCTTCTCAGCAGACAAGGCCCCATCTTTTTCCTCAATAGCCCTCTAAAGCATGGCCACTTGCTTCTCCAACGCTTCATTCGAGGCTCGACTGGTTCCCAATTTGCCTAATAGCTCATCAAAATGAGCAGCAACTTCCTGTAGATAAGAAGATGGTGAGAAAAAGATCAAGATAGAAAAAACCTTTAAGGCATGTGAAGCCTGGTCCCTAAAGATGACCAGGCTAGGGGACCTAAAGAACCATCACCCGTGGACTGAGTTGGAGCCTCAAGAAGCTTGGTGGACATGTTCCCTCCGTAGACAGAAGGGATTGGGAGGGTATCACCATAAATATCTATGTACACCCTCTTGTCCACTTCAGGAACTTCGATAGGCCTCTCAGAATTGGTAGCCCTTTCCTCCTCAGAAACTGTAGGCGCAGTTAGTGGGATACTTGCCCCTTCATCCAGCCCATCAAGGTCTAACGCTGCTTCAACTACCACCAGAGCCATGGACTCTTCCACCTTACAAATGTCAGTAGCCTGTTGAACAGCACTAGGTGGTTGTGAGAGTCTAAGAAATGACTCTAAAGCCCCTCGAGTCTCCATCATCTCCCTCAATAAGATGGATTCATCCCCAGGCAGGACAGAAGTTGATTGGGCACTTTTCTCAACCACGACAACCGACCCATCCCTCTCAATAGCTGGCTTGTTCCCTGCAAAAAGGTCACAACATCAGAATGAATTGGATAAAAGTACAAAATATAAAGGAGAAAGAAGTAGAATATTTTCATACCTTGAGGAACTGAAAATCTCTTAGGAGGAGGCTGGGATGTAAGAGCTCGAGTCAGAACCTCATCCAAAATCTCTGCAGCCTTAACAACCTTAGAGATATCCCCTACAAGCCCCCAATGAAGCCTCTTCAACCTCATCCCCTCGCCAGTTGATGCCGAAGCCGCTTTAGAAGGCTCAGCGATAATAATTGACCCCATCTTCCAAACTAGGGGTACATCAGGTACCTCCTCAGGAAGGTCATCCATGGAGATATCCTTAGCATTGCCCCCAGCAGGCCCAACCACCTCTTCACCCTTGTCGTCAGCAGCTACAATGGCGAGGGCAGTAGGATCACACTCAAATGAGGAGTAGAAGTCCTCCTTCCCAATCCTGAAGTCCTTCAAATATCGGTCCAAGAACTCCTCTACATTCCAGCTCCTCGAGGTTACGGCAGCTTGGTTCGCCTATAGGGTCCGCATCCGTAGAAGCCCAGTCTTGAAGTAGTAAATGGGCAGGAAGGCCTTGTTGTCAACTTGGCAGAGAGGGAGGTTCGCCTCTGGAAAAGCGTCGACCATGGCCTTGGCGACCTCCTTCAAAATAGTCTTCGCCTTCTGGTCCACCAGGGGTTCTACAGATTAACCGAGGCTTAGAAAAGATGAAGAAAGAGAAGTAAGAGTAAGACAACAAAGGAAGAAGACTCACCTGAGGACTTTCGCACATTGCAAGGCAGTGAGAAAGCCCCATCAGCATGGCGGAGGAAAGAAGAGCTCATTATGAGGCATCGGTCGAAGGAACGGCAACATGAAGCCAAAATCTGGATCTCTTGAGCATCATCAAGGCTCAAGTTCTTCTCAAGATTTTCAACTATAGGCCTTCCCCTATATGCGCCTAGGAGCTCGAAGCCCACCTGACCCTCCTTGAGGGGCTTCAGCACTTTAACAGAGAAGAATTTATTCTTTCAGTTGTCCACCTTGTTCTCTTTTATCCCAAATAAGGTTCGTAAAGGTTTCTTCTGAAAGCACCAAATGTAGGGCTCGCTCGAGACTGACAGATTGAAGAATGCATGGAACATCTTGGTGCTGGGGTCAAAAATTCCCAATGCATAGCACACCACCTTAAAACAGTGCAAGTCTTTAATAGAGTTGGGCGTTAGCATCATGGAATTCACTTGAAAGCATTCAAAGCATCGACAAAAGAAAGGAGAGGGAGGAAAGAGTAACCCCCTGATCATGTGGTCGTAATACCACATATAATCTCACTCCCCCTTGGCCAATTCCACTGATGTCTTAGTTGAGAAGATCATGGCTTTTAGAGAAGGGCGAGCAACACAGATGTACTTAAACATACAGTTTACTTCTCGATGAATGCCCCAAAGTTGAAAGACATGGGAGTAATATCTTTCATATACAGTCTTACTATATTATTTATGTAGAAAGTAGTGTCTTGAGCCTTGCTTTACTTCTAAGCCTTCTCACAAAGAAGTGCTTCTTTTGCTTCTGTGGAGGAGCCATGGATTTTTAAGCTAGAAGAGAAAGAGAGAGAAAGTAGAAAGATGAAGAAAGCAAGGAGGAAAGCAGAAGAATGATGCAAACACAAAACAAAGAGTAGAAATGCAGAAAGTTGAAATGAAATAACAAGGCAGGCTTTTATAGGCACCCAAGAGGCATTAAAGTCCAAAAACGAAATGGCACTAGGCGACAACTGGTAGCCAGTAACCGCTCCAACCCTTATTTCTCACGATAAATACGCCAACTGCTCTACCACGTGGCAAGAAAGAATTGGCAGTAATAAAGGTGTCATTACCTAAAAAAGCGAAACGGTCTTATCTAGATCAGTGAATGGTTATTTCTTTCAATTCAGAAGTGGCATGAGTCTCCTGACTTCCTTCCATTTGAAATTCAAAATTGCCCGCTCAAACAAAGGGCGTTCTCCACCGGGCTCGGTAAACATTCCTCAAGCACTCTTTGAGCTGCAATCCTTCAAGTGCTAACACTGAAGGAGGACTACTGATACGATCCTGCATTAGTATGGTTCGACATCAACTAGGGTTCAGGACCCTGCATCAGTATGGTTCGATGCCACTATGGGATTCAGGATTAGACCGAGTTTGCTAATCAATTCTCGAACCCTCCGAACCTTCAGAGATCTGGACCAATAGCCTTCGAAGTTCGAACGTCTAGCAGACAGACTGACCACATCAGTCAATAGCCCTCCGGTCATTAACTAATTGATCCATTATTAGAAATACATTAATCGCTTTACTGTAATATATTTTATTAGAGAAGATTATCCATTGCCTATAAAATTTTATGATTATGTGTTGATATCTTTTCCGTGTTGCCAATAGGTTTTGATTTTTTTTATATATATTTTATTACAATTTATTGATGAAAAATTGCCAAAAACTTCAGTTTAGATTCTCTCGTAGATGATTTTTGTGATTTTAACAGAACAAAAAATCTAAATTTTAATAGATTTTGAATTTTTTTAAAGCAAGATTTTGAATTGTTATTGTGGTACTTTACAATTTTATAGTACTTTACAACAACAACAATTCACAAGGAGCCTGCTCTAATGATAAATAGAAAAGCTTAGTTGAATTTAATTTAAAAGAGAAGATTTATTGATTTAAAAGTATAGAATAAAATTCTGAATCTTGTAATACATTTAAAAAGTGAAAGTAATTTTTGAAAGATTAAACAAGAGTAGATGTATAATTCAATTAAGAGTTAGCTTAGAATATATGTAAAAAATAATATATGTATATATTTGATTGACATATATAGTCATATAGTAAAAATTTAAAGAGTGAAAAAAAATGTATTTAATTTAATGCATTATGAATTCATTCAGAAATAAAACAACAAACACTTTAATGAAAAAAATGAAAAAACAATTAAATTTCAATTATAACTTTACTATTTATTTTAAAGAAGAGAATAGAATAAAAATTAAAAAATCATAAAAGTAAGAGCCAAATATAAAGAACTGAAGTTGACAAAATATTTTTTTAAAGGAGTTTTAAAAAATAAAATATAAATTATGATTTTTAAGACAATGAAGATTAAATATAAAATTAAATAAAATTTGACTATATAAAGGAAGTTTTAAAAAGTAAATATGAAATAAAATAACATATAACCGGAAATATGTAAACAAAAATATATTGAAAGAATAATAAATAATTTTTAAAAACTAATTAAATAAAATTTGAAAAAAAATTAAATGAATTATTAAAAAAAAAATTAAATGAATTATTGAAAATTGAATTGAGTTGCAGGTCAACTCAATTCTTTCTTATATATGATGGTGAGAGTGAATTATTATTAGAAAATAGTTAATAATATATTTTATATGAATTAATATTATTTAAAACTAATAATATTAGTTTATTAAAATTTATCATTAATGTAAGATAGAAACTTTTCATTGATTATTATTAAAAATCAATTATATTTAAATATAATATTAAAATATTTAGAAATAAGGTTCTTATTGAAAAATTATTCTACCTCTAGTCCTCATCCTTGTGTTATTAGTAGAAGATTTTCTGGTGTGGTGTGGGTTATGAAAGAATATGGTGTAGTAGAATCGTGGGTGAAGATTTCTTGTAACGTGGGAAGATGCTTCAGGGAACCAAATGGAAACGTATATTTTGTGGTGGGAATAACAAAGAATGAAGAGGCAGTGGTGATATATACAGGCCAAACAACAAGGATTTATTGTTATGACCATCATCGTTATCTTCGTGCAATGCATGGTGGATACGGTTGTTTTGTTTTTAATTATATGGAAACCTTAGCGTTAATTGATAAAAATCATTCAGATGTAATAACTGTCCAATTTAAGATATAATCCCTTTATTCTTTTCCTTTTTACCAATTATTCAAAATATTGTATTCTCACTATGCATAAGTCTATCCTTTTGCAGTAGCAGGGAGAAGTTATCTGTCAAGGCAGTTGATATTTCATTCCTTAAATGCTTTACATCAATCAAATTTCTTATGCTTTTATTTAATGTTTTGGGACTCTTTATCAATATGGTAAGGGATTAATATTTTGTCTTTAATAAAATTCAGGTCTAAATGAAGGTTAGTTTTTTTTTTAAGCCAGAACTGATTAAGGTTTCTTGAGTTGAACTGAATATACTACTTAAATTTGAAGGTATGTTTTTATTTTTTAGCAGATAAGGTTTTCATTACTCGTGAGATGAATCTGAATACATAATGGTCTTAATAACATTAGGAGGATCCAGGATAAAAAATGATTGCAAATCACCTTTACTAGCTAAACTAGCTACACAATGAGCAAGGTGATTGCCTCCCTTTTGATCCAATGGAATGCATAAGAGCAAAAACTATTACAAAATGATTTGATCACTGCAACCTTGGGCTATAGAAAAGCATTACAGTGCTCAATTGGAGAATTCACTGCTCTGACTGCTTCAAGGCTATCTGACTTAATAATAACTTTATGCATATGATAACTTTAAGCAAGAGTGATAGCTAAAAGAACTCCTTCAAGTTTTGCATCAAGAACACTTTTGAACCTGATTTTCTTATATGTACCAGTAACCAAATCCCCTCTGGAATTTCTAGCAACAATAGCAATGTTTCTCTGATGATTCACATTGCCATCTCAGTTTAGTTTCATGCAATTTTGAGAAGGGAGTTGCCATTGAAGAGTCTGAGGATACTCATTATCAGTAGAGTTGTGTCTGAAGTTAGAAGTTGTTGAAGCTTGCTCTTCCCTCCATCTTTTCACATTCTGTATAGTGGTAGCAGGCGTTGGATTTAGATTCTTGAAAATTTTTCCATTCCTGGCCTTCCAAATCTCCCAGCAAAGATATGTTGAATCCAGAATAGCATCTTCAGCTTTGACAGCTTTAAGGTTATACTGCAGTTTGTGCCACCAGTATAGAAATGAAATAGATGGATTAGAGTTAGAAATTATTCCCCTTGAGGCTCCAAACCAAGAAATTCTAGCATGCTGGCAATGAAGAAAGACATGTTCAACAGTTTCTATATCAGTTTCACAAAGGTCACAAATTGGGTCATCAATTATTTTTCTTTTAAATAGATTAAATTTTGTTGGTATGACATTAGCACAAGTCCGCAACACGAAAGCATAAATTTTTGGGATGAGTTTTAAACTCCAGATTGCTTTCAAGACTGCCTTTCTGCTATTTGTTTGAGAATTGAAAACTGTGCCATCAGACACTTCATCCTGTTGTGATATGAGATGATTGTATATTGCCTTTACTGTAGGAATCCCATTACTAGAGGCATTCCAAATCCATTTATCCTGAGTTGATGAAGGACCAAGGTTGACTTGTTTAATAAGGTCTTTGTCCTGATTTGAAAAAAAAAATCTCTAAGCAAATTGTCATTCCAAGCACCAGAATGAGTTAGGAGATCTGACACCCAAAAGGGTGCTATTCCATTTGGTCTAGGTGCAGTTACTTTGTAACAAATAGCTCCTAGGAGCCAAGGATCATACCAAACTTTAGTTTGCCTCCCATTGAAGACTAATTTCATAACATTTGTTTTCAAAACACTATGGGCTTTGACAATTCCTTGCTAACCCCAGAGTCACCAGTTTTAACTTTCACATCCCAGATCTCATTATGCTTGTAATAATTAGCTTTCATGATTTCAGCCCAAAGACGAATCAGGATTTTGAACAAGCCTCTAAGCCCGCTTTGCAAGCAAGGCCAGATTGAAGAGAGAAAATTCTCTGAACCTTAAACCTCCATCAACCTTACATTTAGCTAAAGTTTTCCAAGAAGCAAGATGCAAACTTTTGTTTTCTGTATCAGCCCTCGACCATAAGTTAGAAACTATAGCATTAAGCCTTTTACATAATGTTTTGGGGAGAAAGTGGCAAGACACACTACTAGAAAAATGACATATAATGACAGGCCAAAGTGTGACGATTTCTGAGTACATATTTTTATTATAAACTCATGACATAAAGTATTTCTATCATTAATTTATGATATAATCATGATAGTTTTTTCTATTTATCATATATTTATGATACAAATTTGATAGATTTTTAATGTCATCTGAATATAACTTTCATATGATATGTTTTATTTGTCAAACAATTTTTTTATAGTTATTTAATGTTTATAATCTAAAATTTTTTTAAAAAAAGAAAAGAAAATTTTGCATAAATCTAAAACTCAACATTTTGATGATATATTAAGAAAACAATACCCTCTCTTTCACGAGTCTCTCTCTTTCATGTATAACTCAGAGACATAAACCTCTACCTCACTCATAACCTCAACCTCAATAAAGATCTCAATCTCAATACTTGAGTATTCACATCTCTCCCACATATCAAAACCCACGTCATTTTCTTTTCTCTGAATCCTCTTCCTTTTCTTCTCTCATTCACGAACCCAAATAGCACAAACACCTTCACAGAAACCCTTTCATTGCCGGCACTAAGAGCTAAATCGAAAAGTTGAGTAAAATCGATACTGAATTTTTCATTGTTAAAAGCATTCAGATGTGTGCAACTTGCAATTAATTTTCTGATTTTCTCTTTGAAAAGATCTTAACCCTAAAGAATCTAACAGATTAGATTGCACAATGACCAATTTTGCAATGTGTTGGTCTAAAAATTTGCAGATCTCTTGGGTGGGTTTCAAGTAATCGAATATGTAGTGGAGGTTGAAGCGAAGGGTAGAGACAATGGTGAAATGAAGTCCATTCTAGGAATTTCAAGGTTTTTTATTGCAGAGAAAGAGGAGGTAAGTTATTTGATACGACCCTGCATCAGTGTGGTTCCACACCAACTAGGGGTTCGAGACCTTGCATCAGTATGTTTCGATAGTAACTAAGGGTTCAGGATTAGTCCAAGCCTTACAAGTGCACTAGTGATTCTCGAGCCCCCAAAACCTTTAAGAAGTTTGGCCTATTAGCCTTCGGAGTTCAGACGTCTGACAGAGATAGTTGACTACATCAGTCACCAACCCTCAGGTCATGTCACAGTCCCATCAAGGGTACTTGATAGCCTACCCTAAGCGAACACGTGTCCCAGCTACAGGATCTCAGCCTTATAAATACTCCTTAAATAGCCTCATTCAGGTACGGCTTAACACACACACACTAAAAAGCCACAGTTCCATTTTTTAGAGAAATTGCTAAACTCCTCTCTAGATACTAACTTGACCGTCGAAGAATTCTCGCTGGACACACGTCCGGCCACCCCTGATTGTCTTTCTATCTTGCAGGTGGACTCAACCAAACCAGAGGAGTTCCATTTAAGCTACAAGAAAGCACATCATGCATCATTTGGCGTCATCTGTGGGAAACGCGGAGTTTCCTCACCAATCTTTTCTTTTCTTTCTCTGAGAATCATCACATCGATGGTTCTTTCTCTTATTATCTCTCAAAACCTGCACTGAAATCTCTCAAGATGGAACCTACCAACGATTAAACCCACAATGGGGAGGACATTCCTCTGCCCACCAATAAAAATCAAACAGCCAATACACCTATAAATAACCAGATCCCAGCAGTGGCCTAGAGCAATCTAGTCACCTCCCAACAGACTCTCCAAAGCTTTACGGGGCAGCCTCAAATGCCAAGCTCTTCAACTCCAGCCCCACAGCCTGCACAGTCCCTTATAACACCAGATTTAGTGGCTACCTTATAAAACCTAGTCACTAATCTTGTCCCTTTACTTCCACAGCTTCAACCAAATCCAACACCTAACCTACCACTCAAGGGGCTAACGACCCTCCCGTGGCTAGCAGAACATTGAACTTCAACACCCCTACCTGTGTAAAAATAGGAAGAACAACACTAGCTAGACACAAAAGGAAGAGGTGGGGTCTGTGCTAGAGATACCAGTAAGGGAGGAAAGAGTGGGGGAAGGAAGTAGAATGTTCAGATAGGGTGATAGAGAAGGAGCTGGAGACAGGCTTGCAGCTAGCGAAGCCAAGCGAAGCAAGGGAGAAGAGGATTGTAGGAGTCGATCCCACAGGGTTTAGAGCGTAGGCAAATATACTCTCATAGATATGAGAACCTAAGGGGGGTAGATGAGCAAGAAGCCTCAATCCATCAAGGTTTGAGAGTCATATTGAGAGAGGAGGTGAGGAGATATGTGGAAGAAATGGAAAGAGCTAAGCCTGACCACAGGAGAAACTTCACTCTTAACCTAAGATCCCCATTCAGCATAAAGATTGATGAGTTCCAGATGCCAGTGAAGTTTAAGCAGCCTCAGATGGCAAAGTATGATGGCAGCCAGGATTCAAAGACACATATCTTGGAGTACAAACACCTGGTGGAGTTGCAAACCACCAAAGAGGAGGCATTATGCAAAGCCTTTCGAAGCACGTTAGAAGGGGCAGTAGTAAAGTGGTACGACAGCCCGCCAGAAGGAAGCATAGACTCATTTTGGAGTCTAGTGAACCTGTTTGTAAAGAGATTCTCCACTAGTATCCCGATACCTACACCGACCCAAGCCCTTGAACAGGTGGAGCAAGGTTTAGATGAATCACTAAGGAACTTCATAGTCCGGTTCAACAAGAAGACACTGAAGGTGATAGACATAAATGAGCCTAGAGTAGTCAAAGCCCTACAGAAGTGTACAACTCATCAAGACTACTTCAAGGCTCTAGTTTGAAGCTCCCTAATGACATTGAATGAGGCCATGGCTATCTCAGAGGAATACATCAAGTAAGACGATGCTTTTAGAGAAACCAAGTTCTATAAGAAGAGGAAGCCAAAAGAGGGAATTTCATCCCAGAAGAGAGGGAAGGAAGACACAGCTCCAAGGGCAGGGGAATCATTGAGCAGACAGAATCCCCAACCAAGTCAAATTGAACCACCAAGGAGCGAGAGGTTCGACCCCTCCAAATTCACACCTTTAAATGCCAAGCCTGAGGTAGTTTTTGTAGCCTTCCAAGACAAGGATATCTAGAGGATGCCAAGACCGATCATGAGGGATCCTAAGAAGCGGGACAGATCTTAATGGTGAAAATTTCACAACACCCACGGGCACACTACCAACAGCTATTGTTCACTCTTGGAAGATATAGAAAGGATGATTCAACAAGGATATCTTAAAAACTACATCAAAAAAGCTGACCAAGTTAGACCATCAAACCCAACGCAGGTCATACCTATAGAAGATGGAGTTGCAGGAGATATCATTTGCCTCACATGGGGGCCATAAGAGATCCCTCTTAGTATAAATAGGAAGAATGGGATAGCCTAAACCCATGAGCCATCAGAATTCATCTTCTATAATGGTTCGAGGCAGTTAGTAGGGGGTTCGGCTAGCATGGCCACTAGGAAGGTAGAAGCCATTGTGATCACGGCATGATTCAGAGGATTCTCGTGGATACATGGACTTTAGTGAATCTCCTATCATAGGAAGCTTTCACCCAAATGGGCATTGAAGGATAGAAGGTACAACCGCTGGAGGTGCCATTCTAAACCCTAGATAAAGCCATCATTCCAGCAGTGGGCACCACCGAGCTACCGGTGACAGTGGGAGTAGTCCCGAAGGCTATGGTAGTCATGGCAATCTTCATGGTTACAAAGCTTCCTATTCCCCACAATGTGCTATTGGGGAGGTCATTACTTTTGGGATTTAGACACCTCTGTGAGTATCCAAAGGTGTAGGCTAACTATTCCTCTCCTAGACGATTCGGATTTACATGTCTATGGTGACGTAGCCCCCACAGCGATAATGCAAGTCATAAAGAAGAGGAGGATGGTATCACTGCAGCTAGAAGAGATGAACCTAGTAAAGGAAGCCCCCCAAAAGGCCCGAGGAGAAACCAAAGGTGAAATGCAAACTATAAGAACAAAGTGAACCACTACAATCGAAGTGTCCAAAGTAGAATACTCAGGGCAGGAGACTCGATGATGAGGAGCCTGAAAGTAGCTAGAAAGAGAAGGCAGGGGAAAACTCACACCAAACAGGGAAGGCCCATTCAAAGTTAAACAAGCCACCAACCCAGCAACATGCAAGCTATAAACTACGAAAGACAAGGAGGTGCCCCACACATTGATTATACAGCATCTTGAATTGTAAAACTTGATTGAAAATAAAAAATCACTCCTTCAGTTGTCAACACCTCAAAGTTCGTAGCAGCAAAGCCCAACTTAACTGGCAAAAAACCCTCCAGGGGGTGCAACAAAGCCTAGCTTGACTGGCGAAAGACCCTCCAAGGGGGGAGCTAAAACCTCTAGAGATGAGGCACCAAGCCCAACTTAACTAGTGAAAGACCCTCCAAAGGGGCAACAAAGCCCAGCTTGACTGGTGAAAGACCCTCCAAGGGGGCACTAAAACCTCCAGAGATGAGGCACCAAGCCTAGCTTAACTGGCAAAAGACCAATCAAGGGGGGCACTAAGACCTCTAGAGATGAGGCACCAAGTCCAGCTTAACTGGCGAACACTACAAAAAAACTGACTTTTACTGACGCCAATTACTGACGTAATTTTTAGTGTCACTAATTACTGATGCAAAAATTAACATTACTGACTCTTTACTGACGAAAAAAAAATTGTTAATTTACTGACCCTTTACTGACGCAAAAAATGCGTCAGTAAATTACTGACTACATTGTAGCGTCAGTAAAGGGTCAGAAACTGTTGGAAAAAAAAATTTTCCTGACTCTTTACTGATGGTATTTTGGCGACAGTAATACGTGGGCGAAAATGAAATTTTTTACGTAAAATTCGCGCGTCAAAATAATCTTATTGACTCGAAAATACGTCAGTAAATAGTCATAAAAACATTACTGACTTGTTTTTAGGCGTCAATAAAGCGTTAGAAATTAGGAAAAAATATTTTTCCTGACGACTTACTGACGAAATTTTAGCGTCAGTAATGAATGGGCGGGATTGAAATTTTTAACGTAAAGTCACGCGGCAAAATAACGTTACTGACGCTAAAAATCCGTCAGTAAAGAGTCAGAAAAAAAAAATTTACTGACGCCATTTTGGCGTCAGTAAAAAAGAAAATTTACTGACGCCATTTTGGTGTCAGTAAAGGGTCAGTAACTTTTAATTATAAAAGCCCCAACAGAATCATTTTTTCACAGAATCACTCAAACCCACCACTGCTGACGGCCGTTTGAAGCGGCAGACTCCACCGGTGACCGCCCAGCTTCGTCGCCGACCGCCTCTCCACGCCCTGACCGCCGCCGACCGTCCCGTTCACAAGCACAGTCACGTCACAGCCCGCCCAGCAATTCGTCGCCGACCGCCTCTCCACGTCACAGCCCGCCGAACATCATAGTACATAACCTCTGTTTTGGTTTTGTGTTTTATTTGGATTGAATGTGTTATTTATGCGTTTAATTTATGTTAATTTTCATTGTTTGGTGTGAATTGATTGTTATAATGCATATTAATTTTTAGTGTTTTTGTTGATGAAATTTTGA
>CAOJBK013005620.1:0-11397 GCA_948294925.1 Codiaeum variegatum
ATATGGAGAACCAAAAATATTTTTTCTTGTTGAAAGAAGGCTATGTAAAGGCCAACACCCTTACATACTCTTCTTTATTATAATTTATGGAGGTATCCAATATAAAGAATCCTCTGCTTCCCTGGTGGAAGATGAATAACAATAATGTCTAGCTAATATGATATTAAAGAAGTGCTGAATAGGAGGCAACCCATTAATCATTTAAATTTTTCCTACTTTACTTTAATGTTTACTTTCTTATATTTTTATTTTATGGTAACCTTCACCTTATTATTTTATGGTTTTGATGTGAAACCCAAGATAACCTTTGTTTGTAGTGCTTTAATTCTATTGTATTATTAAGAAAGGCGAGATATCTTCCGTTTCAGGGCAGTAATCTTCCTCCTCCCTCTTCTTTATTATTTTTACACATTGGGGATAATGTGTGGTTTAAGTGTGTGTGTGTGTGTGTGTGTGTGTGTGTGTAGGGGGGTGACTTATTGTATGTATGCATGATTGTTTGATTATGAACTTATGTTGATTGAATTTTTTTTTTATGATTATGCATGAATGCCAGAAATAGGAACAATAACACTAAGCACAACACATTAAAGGTTTCACTTGCATTTTTTATAGGACCTTAAAATTTGTACCAAAATTTTTTTAAACTCACTCACATAGACTCTAGTTTTCACAATTAACTTTGGTTTTTTTTATTAAACTTTGAACATAGTGGTTGATAGTAAAAGTCCATTTAGCACAGTTCCCACGACTAGGCTCTAGGGCATTTGGCCACTGTTGAGTATCTAGTCTTTTCATTTAGCATGAATTAGGCTAAGAAACTAGAACTAGTACTTGATTTATTGATTGGTTTTCTTTGGAAATAGAACAAAAATGAAAATAAAGTGCACTCATGAAAAAGTATGTGAAAAAGGAAATAAATGGGACTTTGAAAAATATTATATATTCCTCTAGTTTCATATTACAAAAAGAGAAACCATGAATAGTGCTAGTAGCCGGTTAAACAAGTCTATGACTAGTTGAGTAACCGGGGGTTGGCACCACAAACTGTTTACCTTCGCGTCAAAAGTCTAGTGATGGGTTTTCTAAGTCGATTCCATTGAAAAAATTAAAAATTTCATGATGTTTTCCACTAAACAAAGAAAAAAAATTTCCAATCCCTAAGAAGGATCGATTTAGTAATTCAAGGAATGCTTAGGTTGAATGACTTGATGGAGCCATCTTTTTGGGACTAGATGCTTGATGATGTGATTGAATTGCCATGGGGATAGATAGTGAGAATGGTGCCTTCATGGATTCCAAACTCGATTACCGTGTCCTTAGTTTAGTCATGAAACTAAAGCATTGTGAAAACTGGATTGTCTATGCAAGTGATTTTTACTATTTTTGTTTGTTTCAATTTTTGGAACTTTGATAATTGAAAGTGGAAAGTGTGTTTAGGTTTGCTTGAGGACAAGCAAAAGTTTAGTGTGGGGGAGTTTGATAATGGCCAAATATACCTGGTTTTTACTTTGTTTCTTGGCCATTATCCAAGTCCAATTGCATTTGATTTGCTTATTTTAGAGTATTTTCATCTTTTCTATGTCTAAACATCAATCTGGAGCTAAGTAATGCAAAAATTTGGATTTGGCACACGAATAGGGCAAAAAGGAGTAAGATCGTGATGGGTTTGAAAGTACTTCGATATTTTGATCATAACTTGAGCTACAAAGCTCCGATTGAGATGATCCAGGTACTGTTGGAAATCTAAGAGAAAGATCTAAAACTTTATAAATGACCAATGGCCATTCCTATGGTCACAACCTTGTGTCACGACCGTGACCACGCAGAGTCTAGCTGTATGAAATTTTCTGCACTTTACATAGCAATGCATGCTTGCTTGTAATGGTTGTTGTTCTTTGTTTGATAGAGATAGAAAGATTCAGATTAGAACACTCATAAGCACATGAGTTTGTTATGATTACTAGGGATAGATTCACAGACACCTAGGGTTTACTTTGATTCCTTGAAATGTATAATGCTTTGCCTATTTAAATAGGTTTATGAAGAGATTCTTTACTCATTACTTAGGGATTAGGGATTTAATCACTTGAGAAAGAGTTAAATCTAGTTTTGAAGGAATACCTATTTTATGCTTGAATGAAATTCCATTTAGTTGTTTATTTTCCTTGCAATTGTTATTAAAATGAGTCGAAGTTTAGGTAAATGCTCTTTCTCATAGTTCTTTCATCCTAAGTCTTGAATTTTGTTGAATTTATCCCATTAGTAACTAGTTGGTAGCTAGAATTTTAGTTTTTAGTTTTTTATCAATAAAAAATAATATTAATTGTGAACTAGACAATAGTTTAAGTTTGAGCTAGTACTTGTATCGGTGTCTCTGTGGATCGACCTCGTTACTACTATACTACTTAATGTTAGGTGCACTTGCTTAGATCCAGGGTAGAATTAGCCATCTAGCTTTATAAATTATAAAAATTCTGGTATTGCCTGTGGCTAGCATCAACTTAACCCTTTGAGGCAGAGTAGAAAGCATTTCCTAGCCTTGATGGATTTAAGGTCTTCCTAGAAGCATGTTGAAACACGAAAGTACATCAATGACTTGAAAGGGCACTTGAAAGTTGGTCAGGCCCATGGTGACTATCAAAGTTTCCACCCCTAAAACTTCTCTCTAGCACTTATCATAGGCCCTTACTATCTGATTAGATGGAGTAAAGTCAGCAGCTCCCAAACCTAGGCAACTTGCCACTTTAAGGGGGCAGAAATTTAGAGTGTACCTATTGTCGACAAGAGTCATTGAAACAATCTTTTCTCTTTTGATGAATATAATGTATAAAGGATCATTGTGAAGTCCCTTAAGTAGGGTTTCATTATTAGTGAAGAAAACAGATGCCCCCTAATTTGAACTTGTGATGGAGGCAACTAGAGTGTCTAGAGATATATCAATTGGTGCTTGACATTGGCTTAAAGCCTTACAAAGAGCTTAGTGATGAGGATATGAGGACATCAACGAACTACATATTGAGATGCTTGCTTGAGTGAACTTTAATTTTTTTAATAAGGGCTCCTCTTTAGGTTTAGGAGTTCCCTAGGATTGGGCCATTAGTTGGCTAATAGGCTATGGGGAAACATGTGCTTGTGTAATTCTTCCACTTCTGGTAATTGCATCAATTTTAGCATTTAGGTGTCTCAAGTTAATAACACAGTAGTAGTCATGTTAGATTGACTTCCCTAAGGAAGGTTAGCCATCCAAAGTAGAGAAATTAGGGGAGATAGACTTCCTTAAGGAAGGTAGGTTATCTGAAGTATAGTGATAATCGCTCAAAGGCACAACAACAGTTATTAGGTGAGTGGAATCTCTTTCATCAAATTCCATAAGGATAACATTAACATTATGACCAGGAAGAAGATTTGTGCCAATGTTAGGCAAAAGAGTGAGTGGGAAAGTTCCTTAGCATCAATCAGATCTTAGATTTTATACTTGAGGGCCTTGCAATGGTCTATTTTATTGCCAAGCCCTTGATGATAATCATATCTTGCATTCATGTTGAAGTTCTTGGACAGGGGGTCCAAATGGGCTTTGGTTCTAGAGGCTTGATCGCTCATCTTTCTAGGTATTCTTTGAGAATGAGACGTAATAAGTCCCTACTAAGGTTAATGAATTCCCTTCTCTTGATTTGGATAGATTTCTAGGAAGAAATTCAATTGACTCCATCCTCTTTTTGGATGACATTAGTTTTTCTGAAATGAGAGGATAAGGTCTGACATTCATCCTTTTTGAGACTAGCATCAACCCCATCATCGAGCAGGGAGCCAACATTAACTAGTTCCTTGAAGTTCGGTGAATATTATGTAATTAGTCTATCTCGATACACATAAGTAGGTTTTTGATGATAATGTCTATCTATTCAGAATTGGTTGGTCTATTAACCATTTGGGAGGTTTTCTTCCTCCATTTAGTAATAAATGCAAAAAAGGTTTTCATGGGATATTGTTTAGTAGTTTCAAAGTCTCTCCTTGTAAAATCTATTTCTGCATTATATGATTACTATTTGACAAAAGCATTACATATGGATTCCTAGTTCAGTTTTTTTTTTAGAATCGTCTAATTCTACAAACCATTTGAGAGCTACACTAATAAGCGATTGTTGGAAAAGTTGACCAAAGAGCTTGCCTTCCACACCCAATGGGTGAAGTACACCATCATAGATTCTTAGATGCATTATAGGGTAGGAAGTGCAATCAAATTACTCAAACATAAGCATCTGGAACTTAGGAGGAAGCCTTAGATTGGGAAATGGGCTGAAAGACTTAACATCAATCACATTATCCCTCTTCTTAATAACATTAAGGGTTTTCTGCATCTCCTTATACTTCTGGATCATAGTCCTCAGTAATGGATGGTCTTAGGCCCCCTTTTTAGAAAGAATACTTGAGAAGGGTAATTGGGGTAGCATCTTCATGGTCAATTGGTGGAGGTAGGATAACCACATCTTCAGTGACTGGCTCTTTCCTAGAATTGGATGAAATGGATGCATGGTTAGTAGGTTAGACCTCAATCAGAGCCATCATGGCTTAGACCTTACCTAGGATTGTCTGTTCTTGGGCTTGCATCATGACAGTCATAATATTTTATTGCTTCTTGATAGCCTCATCTTGATTTTTTAGGATTTCAGCCAGTATAACAACAATGTCAACAGGTGGAGTAGTAATAATGGCATCAACAGTAGTGGGAATTAGGTTATCTCCAGTGTTTGACATGTTGACCTATGGATAGAAAAGACAGGGTATCAACTTTTGAGAAATGGGACCAATGGCAGGCAGGTTATGAAAAAAGGTAGATTTCTTTTTAGATAATTTTTTCTGGAACATTTCATTTGGTTCAAGTATTTTATGTAGTGATTCATGCATGTATATATGCATGAATGAAAATGGTTTCATGATGATAGAGATTGGAACTTTAGGGTACAAGGGACCTAAGTTCAACTCTAATCATTACATGATGGTTTGGTAGTTTAAAGGTTCCCTAGAGACTAGAGGCACGATATACCTGACCATATGTGATCAAAGAGATTCGTGTGGGTCCAACGGCTATGTGTAACCTCGTTATCCTAACTGAAATTATCAGCTTGTGCAGCTTGGGGTGGGTGACTTCATTATCAGCAAAGCAGTTCCGAGGATGGAAGCTCATTTGATGTTACTTTTTACCCATGCTTGCCTAGAAAAAAAGGGGGCATATGAAGTGATGCATGAAGCCAATTCCATATATTTTTAAGCCAATATTGTTTTTATAAAAAATATTCCTCTTATTTTTGTCAGTTTTAAACATCCCCAGTTGAGTTCCCAACTTTGAGGCTCCATTCGAACCTAGGGCCGGTAGCATGTCTCAGGTTTTTGGCATCGAGGAAATCGACCGCGGAGGGTCAAATTACATATGGATTTGGGTTTGGTGAAGTCTCACTTTTGGTGTACCCCTTATGGGTTCGTTGGATGAACGTGTGAATGTGTGAGTTGCTACTTAACTTTTAGAAAATATATTTATCCTCATTGTAATTAAGAAACCAAAAATTAACTCCATTTTAAAAAATTGATGTTTTTCCCAAGTTTTAGGAAAAGGCGAGCCTCGAATCAAAAAGTGAATTCGGAGACTTGTGATTGATAATAATATTTATTTATAAAAAATCAATTTATTTTCTAAACAATTTTTTCTAAAATGATTGTGTGGTTTTGGTTAAAATCATTTAATGTATGCATGGCATACCATTACGGTGCATGAAAAGAATAAATTATACTAGAATGATGCATTGACAGTTTATATGGCATGAGTGAGAGTAAAAATAAAAAAGCGATAAAAAGATGAAAAATATAAATAAGGGTCCTTCCTTTAGCCAAAGAGAGTTCTAGGAAAGTCACACATCCCAAAAAATGGATCAAGAATGAAACAAAGTAAATAAAACAATTACATCAAAATAATGAAAATGATAAGGAATCCCTTCTCCAGCCTAAAAAAGGGGGTCTTAAAATGGCATACATTCCCCAACTAACAAGTATCACAGTATAATGAAAATAAAGGAAATGGTATAATAATAAAATACAAAATAGTAAAATGAAATAAAATAAAATAAAATAAATAAAAAGAAATTTTGAAAAGTTGGAGTTGAAGCCTTAGAACGGCTTACTGGCATATCCTTTTGAATGGAAATCAAACCCCAAGTCATTCTCCCTTCTCGCAAAGGGCTGGGGTTTTCCTAAAATAATGATTTGGTGGTTGTGTGTTCAGAAGTTAATTCATTTTATATTTTTGAAAGAATTAACCAAGACATTAATCAATTTAGATTTTGATTTTAAAAAATGAGTTTGAATATTGTGAAATTACCTAAGTTAGGTTTTAGGGCTTAAAGTCATAACCAAATTGAATACTTTACCATTCGATTGTACTACCTTTGGATTTCAGTATTTCAAAACTAGCACCTTAAAAGGTTTGATATGGCTGGAATGAGTCTCCGTTGTGTTCAGAGAGGTCTACCAATGAACTAGACTAGAATTGACTCGAAAATGTCAAAGTGAATTCTGATTGGAATTGGATTGTTTGGTGTTTTTAGTTGGAATTTGGACAAAATTTTAGTGTTTAGAGTTATTTTTTAGAGTAACTCAATAGAGATTCGACATCAAAAATTGAAATGAGTGTCAGAGGCTCTAATTTATAGAAAACTTTAGTTTGAAAAGTCAGAAAATGGGCCTGAACGCCAGACAGCTAGCACACGCATCAAGCAGTTGGCATATGCACAAGGCAATTAGTGCATACGCCAGGCGCTTGACATGTATTCCAAGTGTGCGGCATGTGCGTCAATACCTTGGCTCACGCGTTTGGTTCGTAATCCCAGTTTAGTCTAATTTGGTTCGATTTTTCAAGTTTTTTAGGTTCATTTGAGGTCCATTTTGAGAAAAATTTGAACCTATGGGCTTGTATTGATGGGTTGGATTTCATGGTTCAAAAATATGAGTTCATATCAAGTGAGGTCCTTAAGCATGCACGAGATCCTAATTATATTTAGGGAATATTACGTAGAAATTATCCATGCAGATCCCAACTCCTTTGGGCAAGAGGTGTACTTCTCGGATGCAGTGTACTATGATTCTAAGGCTAAGACATTACTTTTATCATTTGAGAAGATGTTGGATCGAAAGATAATGTTGGATGAACAGATGTTTCAGAAAAAAGATAGTTCAGGCGATTGATCGAGCATCATCTTCATAGTGATTCATGGATAAAATCTCCAAAGGGCAAAAGGAAGTGAACTTGTAGCTTCACAGTCTATTTTGGTAGATAAATTTACTCTACAAAATGTATTAATGAAGATGAAAGCTAAGACCCAACAACAGTACATGAGCTCAAGGATTTGGTGATAGCAAGCAGAAAACTCCAAGATGAGCTAGTGGAAGTCTAAGATCACTTGAAGGAGATCAACTTGGGGATCGAGGACAACCCATGGAGGATTTTTATAAATGCCAAACTATCTCCTGAGTTTGAAGAAAAGTTCGTAGCACTCTTAAAGAAATATAAAGATTGCTTTGCTTGGACCTATGATGAGATGTTAGGGCTCGCTAGGAAATTGGTGGAGCATAAGTTGCCTATCAAGCTAGAGTTTAAGCCATTCAAGGAACCTATGAGGAGAGTATGAACAAAAATGGAAGAAACGATTAAGCATTAAATTGAGAGGTTGCTAAAAATAGGGTTCATTCGACGTGTTATTTATACAAAATGGCTATCCAATATTGTATCAGTAATGATAAAGAATGGAAAGTTGAGGATATGCATGAATTTTAGAATTTTTAACACTTCAACTCCCATGGACGAGTTTCCCATGCCCTTGGTATTGTACATATCAGCTTCGAATGACATAATTGGAAGCATGTTAGCCTAAGAGCAAGGGGAATATGAAAGGGTTATTTATTACCTCAACAGAAGTTTAACTAATATAGAGACAAGGTATATCTCAATTGAAAAGTTAGGGTTAGCCTTATATTTTTCTCGAGACTTGTATTTTTCCTACAGTATGCTCAAATATTACATGGTCCGTATTGTGGTAATGGTGATAAGCCAAACCAATTAGATGAAGTAAATTCTATCAAGACCCTATCTAATAAATAGGATTAGGAAGTAGGAAGTAGGGCTGTCAGAATTCCATCTTTAATAAATCCCACTAAAAGTTGTAAAGGGTCAAGCCATAGCCAATATTTTATCTCACCACTCTAGTAAAGATAACTCTGAAGAGTAAGTGAATTGTATAATAAGTCTATAAGCCAAAGTCAATCATCCGGAGTTGAGTGTCTAAGCATAAAGCTATAATTAAAGGCTTAATCCCAACTTCAGTTCCCTTAGGGCAGGATCCCACTACCTTAAGGAACCTAAATAAAGGATGGCCTAAATTCTAGAAGGATCATCAATCATTCTCTTAGAAAAACTCTTTACAATAAGTAAAAAACCCTAATCCCACCCATCAAGGCTACAGATCTTTCACTAGAGTGACAGTTTTTACCTACATCTCCTCCAATTTAAGTGACGACTGATAGTGAAAGTTTATATACCACCCCCACTCTTGATCCTAGAGTTCCCAGTGATGGCTCCACTTACATCCGGGATAGAAGGCCACCTCCAGAGCTGTAAGCACCGCTATTAGTGATGATGTTAGCTCCAAACCAAAAGACGAATATCATTTTAGGTTTATGTTGTGCTCTTCTCTCCTTTGTTCTTTTTAGTTCTTGTTACATCATCTAATAAAAATACCAAAAATATCATCTTTTAGCTTTGAATTCAATATAGATAAGAAAAAAATATATTTGTTTTCATTTATGATAATTTTAATGTTCCTACCACTAACTGAGAGAAATGGCCCTTTATTTAATATATCGAACAAAGGACAAATTTTACCTGGCCAAGTGACCTATTGGCTCGAGGCACAAATAATAAAATATACATTCTATATAAATTGGATATCCTATATAAATTCAATCAGCAATAGTAAATTGTTTACTTGCTCGTCAATTAGAATACAATAACTTTTGCTTTACAACTAAAGTCACTCAAATTCGTGAAATAATAGTTATAGCCACATTTATTTTATTTTATATTTTTTACAATTAAATTATTATATAATTTATAGTTAAATATAAAAAAGTTTATATTCAAGTACAGAAAAAAATAATTAAATATAACATAGTGTTTACACGGCCCAAATGGTCGAGACCGACCAATCCCCTTAAAGATGGCCCAAGGTGTCAATTCTAAGTTAATATGATACCAATAGGCTTAAAAAGAGAAAAAAAGGCAGTCCAAGTAGATAGATCCACCACTTTATTCTTTTTAGCCTGAAAATAACCATGAGAGAGGCTATAAATATAACCTTTTCAAATCTCAAGGATGTCTGACATCACACTCATTCAAGCACTAAAATATAAACTTCACAGTTTAAGGCAGTCTGGCCTTTATCTCACCCAAATTCTGGTTGACAGCAATTGGTCTACACACTAAAACATGTCTGAGTACAGTGATTGTCCTTAGACTACATCCACCTAAAAGTAGTTACTTTTCAAACACTAAACTCCTTTAGAGAACAAGATGGTCGATCGATCTACATACAGACCTCTAGAAGAGCCTTATCGGTTACTTTTCAATTCTTGTACTTATATTTCTGTTTGTTTTAAATATCAGAAAATTGTATTAAAAAAGATTGTATTGCTTCTTATTTAATTAATATAATAATACAAAAATATTGTTCTTTAAATTATCTATAGATTGATAACCATATATTAGATGGAAGCCCATATTAAAAAAATCTAAAAATATTATGACTAATTGATGTGCGCCGATTGCAACACCTGCAAATGCATGGGGTCGCACCAAGTAGTATATCTGAGTGAGTCCCGATATCGTTTTCCTAAGAGAAATTTGGTGGATATATCAATCAATAGCTCACTCTCCTCTACTATTATTTAGCAAACAATATTTGTTGGTTTCAATACTAAATTTATCTACTTAAACTTTAAACTAAACATAAACTAACAAAATTCAAAAAAAAATGAAGATTAAGAAGGAATTAATGATGGATCAAAGCGTCTACCTAGATTTTAACTCGTTTCAACTCAATTTACAAGATTAATCAACAACCCAATGAATATCACTATCAATTATCAAGTGGGTATATCACAAAAACTAGGTTTAACCCTCTTCCAAGATATTAAACCCTTAATTTCTAAGTAATAAAAGAGGAATCTATTCTTTGTCCTATTCAATTAGAAATTTCATTAAGAATTAAGTGAAAATCAGAAACCCTAGGTGTTTGTGCATCTATCTCTAGCAAACACAACAAACCCAAATGTTTTTTAGTGTTCTAGGTCTAAACTTTCTATTTCTAGTAATGTAAAAACAACATTCATCATCAACAAGCATGCTATTGTAAATGATTTGCAAAAAATTTCAATCAAAAGCAAAGCTTGATAAGAAATTTCAAGATTCATTGAGTAAAATATTAATTAATCCATACAAAAGAGATAAACTTGTCTAATCTAGGTAGACAATGGATTTTTAGCTCATAATGAATGTAAAAGAATAAGAAAATAAGAACAAAGTGCAGAAAATGGTAAAACCCATAAAGACTCTAGACATTAATCCACCAAATCCTTGAAAATCTTGCTCTAGTTTGGATGAATGATCAAAAGTCCACCTTTAATAAGGGAAAAGAGTAAGTGAACTGAGACCTAGACCTTGCCAAGCTTTTATGTAAAAATGGCCCTTATCGTAGTCTGACAGCAGGGTCCGTGACCCAAACCATGCTACACTATTGTGCCCTCAAAAAAAGGCCAATTTTCAAAGTTAAACCACATAGTCTATGTCACGGTCTATGAGGCAGACAGACCGTGACACACTAATGGACTAAAAATTTTACATGATTTTCAAGCACAAAGAAAGCATATTTACCTCGGTTCGTGCCACAGGTTTTTAGGACATCTCGTGGCTTGAACCACTCACCTTTCCTAACAAATCTAGCTCTAAAAACACATGGAAAACCTTAAGATCAAGCATTATATGTTAGTGTAAGCCCTAGCCCCGGCTTTTCGTAAAAAGGATTATAATTTATTTATGAGAATTAAATCATCTTTTAACATTTTTCGTGTAATTAAATTGATGAATTTCCATGAATAGTTATTCTGCTTTAGTTATCAGATGCGTGATTTGGATAGTAAAATCTAAAGCGTCGAAAGAAATACTATTCTAAATATCCCTGGTCGATTATTATCATGGGAGTGATGATAAATGAAGACTAGTATGTACTCTTTGAGATGACCTTGTTTTACGGATCATAGGATATGGGATATCAATTAGAGATACATAATACGTGT
>CAOJBK013006513.1:0-12026 GCA_948294925.1 Codiaeum variegatum
TTCATTTCAAACAATTAATTAAAAGAAATAGCAAAAAAAAAAAGAAAAGAGGAAGAGATGGGTACTCCCACTAGTGGCTAAAAGCACTGATGGTTTCCCTTATTAAAGACCATTCATTCAGGGCTTTGATCCTCCAAATCATCTTTATTTACTGAACAATACCTTTTATTTACCAATTGTGACGAATTGCTGAAACGAAACTATGTAAATTACGAAAAAGAAATCCCCAATTGATTCAAGTCAAATCAAAGTGTCAAAATCATAACTTAATGGTTAAAATTCATCAAAATTCTATCAAACCCCACAAACCTGTAATTATCACTTCGAGTGAATAACACAAATGAATAGTCCTTGAATCTCATCATCACTAATCTAAGAGATACAGCTGGAAACTAAATGAATTGAAGCTTGCGATCAATGAAGACACTGATAATGTTTTTTATTATCAGAGTTCTTATGGAAGATGCTAACGATATTTCTTATTATCAAAGTTCTTGGGGACCGAAGACATGAACAATTCTATATCCCGAAGTGTTGAGATTATGACTTAAAATCCTAATAGGATTAAGAAAAAAAAAACATTTCTATTTTTGTTTAAGAAATATTCTTTAATTATATAGGAGAATATTCTCTTTAGAGTAAAAGTCTTATTTTAATATTATTCTTATTTAAAAGAGAATCCTTATTGAATAAAAATGTAATAGGTAGTATTATAAATAAGAGTATTATAAAAACTTTATTTATATTATGTTGAGATAATTATTATGAGGTTAATGATGGTATTTAATACTAAATTTGTAATTTTTTGAGAAAAGTGAAGACGACTGGTTGGGTTTAACTATCATTATAATTTTGTGTGTTTTTCTTCTTTCTTTCTAAATTCCAATTAAAATTTTCAACAAATGGTATTAAAGTTTGGCTAGTAAGAGTATATTATGTTTTTAAGAGAAAGATGGGTGAGAATTCACAAAAATTACAAATTTCTTCTTTTGATGGAAAGATAAATTTTATTGTGTGAAAGAACACCATTAAAGATTATCTTATGCAACAAAATTTGGATGGAGCATTTGAGGATGAAAAGCCTTGTAACTTTAATGAAATAAAAAGGGTTCTAATCAAGAAGAAAGTGGTAAGTACAATTCGGTTAATAATTGCCTCAAGATCAAGTACAATTACATGAAGGAAACAAATCTAAAGGCACCACTAAACAAACTTGAAAAAACTATTAATCGAAATCCTTGATAAATTTATTTTGTTTGTGATGGGAGCTATATCAATTAAAGATGGAAAAAGGGATAAGTTTGCAAGATCACATCAACACCTTTAACCAATTTGCGTGTCAACTCAAAATACAGATGAGAAGAATTCAGATCAAGAAGAGGCTCTTTTGTTATTGGCATCACTCCCTAAAACATAGAGGCTAATAGTCCAAACTTTACTTGTGGGAAGATTGAAGATCACCTTCGATGAAGTCGTGACGATTCTTAAGGAGAATGATAGGATGATGTGAAGGGTTGATGGTGAAGATGTTGGTGATAGTGAGGCATTAGTAGCAAAAAACTCTCATTAAGGACGTGGTTAAGAGAAAAAGGTTAATGGTGGATATCAAGCGAGATCTATATCTCAATCTAGGCCTAGATAAAATTATAATGAGAAAAAATGTTATTACCGAGGGAAGAAATGGCTTATTCAATGGATGTATAAAGAGTTGAACGATGATAACAAAAGAGTGAAAATTTTAAATGTGAAAGAAATTGAAGTGAAAGGAGAAACAAATGTTTGTTTAGGTGATTCTGATTGTGAATATGGACCATTCATGGCTGTGAAGGATGATGAAGGAAAGCGTCAAGGTGAATGGGTTTTAGATAGTACATGTTTCAACCATATTTTTACGAATCATGAGAGTTTCACAAGTATGAGCCTTCTAAAAATGAGTTCATTACTTTAGCTGGTGTAGTTGATTTGAAAATTGAAGGAATAGGGGAAGTTAAGGTGAAAACTCATGATGGGGTAGAGAGAAAATTAGGCAGTGTGAGGTATGTGTCAAAATTAAAAAGGAACTTAATCTCCTTAGGTAAGTTGGAGAAGAATGGTTGTAACTTCAAATCTAGTGATAGTATAATGAAGGTGACTAAGGAAAACTTAGTAATCATAAAGGGTGAGAAGAATGGAAAGAATATGTATGTATTATGGGGAAGCATAGTGATGGAGAATGAATAAACTATTAGGCATCATAATGAGGGAAATAAGAAAAAAGATGAAGTGACAATTGGATCATCATTCAAAGTGACTTTTGTTGATGTTGTTTGAGGGATGAAGGTAACAGGAATGAGAGATTCTAATGCAAAGCGGAGACTTTGAATTGTTGATTGTAAGATTTTGAGTCAATGTGGAGATTGTTGGGATTATGACTCAATATCCTAATAAGATTTGGAAAAGTTTCTTTTCCTATTTGTGTTTGGGAAATATTTCTTAATTGGGTATGATAATATTTCTATTATAAAGTAGACTTCTTGTTTTGATTGTATTCCTATTTTAATCATTTCTTATTTAGATGAGAATTCTTAGTCAATAGAGATAAGTAATAGAGAACACTATAAATAGGAGTGTTGGAGAGAGATTTATTCAGAGTGTTGTGTTGAGAGAATTATTTTGAGATTAAGGGGTGGTGTTCAACACCAAAATTTTAATCTTTTGAGAATAGTGAAGAGGGTTGGATTCAATCACCATTAAAATCTTCTGTGTATTTTTCTTTCTTCCTAAATTCACATTAAAATTCCCAACAAGTGGTGTCGCAGCCTTGGTTAGTAGAAGTAGATTGTGATTTTAGGAGAAAGATGAGTGAGAATTCACAAAAGGTATAAATTCCTCTTTTTGATGGTAAGATGAACTTCATGGTGTGGAAGAACATCATTGAAGACTATTTGGTGTAGTAAAATCTAGATGGCGCTCTTTAGAAAGAAAAACATAATGATTTTAATGATGCCAAATGGGTCGCAATCAAGAAAAAAGCGGTAACTACAATTCGATTAGCAATTACCCCTGAAATAAAGTATAATTACATGAAAGAGACAGACCTAAAGGAGTTGTTAGACAAATTTGAAAAAGTTTATGCGTCAAAATCCTTGACAAATTTACTTTGCATGTGATGGGAGCTATATCAATTAAAGATGGAAAAAGGGACAAGTTTGCAAAACCATATCAACACCTTCAACCAATTTGCATGTCAACTCAAAATGCGGATGAGAAGAATTCATATCAAGAGGAGGCTCTTTTGTTGTTGGCATCACTCCCTAAAACATATAGGCTAATAGTCCAAACTTTACTTATGGGAGGATCAAAGATCACCTTGGATGAAGTCGTGGCTGTTCTTAGGGAGAATGATAGGATGATGGGAAGGGTTAATGGTGAAGATGTTGGTGATAGTGAGGCATTAGTAGCAAAAAACTCTCACCGAGGACGTGGTTAAGAGAAAAAGGTTAATGGTGGATATCAAGCGAGATCTAGATCTCAATCTAGGCCTAGATATGATTATAGTGAGAAAAATTATTATTATTATGGGAAGAATGGGCATATTCAATGGATGTATAAAAAATTGAAAGATGATAACAAAATAGTGAAAATTTTAAATATGAAAGAAATTGAAGTAAAGGGAGAAACAAATGTTTATTTAGGTGATTTTGATAGTGAAGATGGACCATTTATGGTTGTGGAGGATGATGAAGGGAAGCATCAAGGTGAATGGGTTTTAGATAGTACAGGTTCTAACCATATTTGTGCTAATCATGAGAGTTTCACAAGTTATGAGCCTTGTGAAAATAAATTCATCACTTTAATTGGTGTAGTTGATTTAAAAATTGAAGGAATAGGGGAAGTTAAGGTGAAAACTCTTGATAGGGTAGTGAGAAAATTAGGCAGTGTGATGTATGTGTCAAAATTAAAAAGGAATTTAATCTCCTTAGGTAAGTTGGAGAAGAATGGTTTTAACTTCAAATCTAGTAATGGTATAATGAAGGTGACTAAGGGAAACTTAGTAATCATGAAGGGTGAGAGGAATGGATAGAATATTTATGTATTATGGGGAAGTACAGTGATAAAGAATGAATAAACTATTAGGCATCAAAATGAGGGAAATAACAAAAAAGATGAAGTGACGATTGGATCTTCATTCAAAGTGACTTTTGCCGATGTTGTTCGAAGGATGAAGGTAGCATGAACGAGAGATTCTAATACAAGGTGAAGACTTTGAATTGTTGATTGTAAGATTTTGAGTCAATGTGGAGATTGCTGGGATAATGACTCAAAATCCTAATAAGATTTGGAAAAGTTTTTTTTTTCCTATTTGTGTTTGGCAAATATTCCTTAATTGGGTAGGATAATATTTCCATTATAGAGTAGACTTCTTGTTTTGATTGTATTCCTATTTTAATCTTTTCTTATTTAGATGAGGATTCTTAGTTAATAGAAATAAGTAATAGAGAACACTATAAATTGGAGTGTTGGGGAGAGATTTATTTAAAGTGTTATGTTGAGAGAATTATTATGAGATTGTGGGTGGTGTTCAACACCAAATTTGTAATCTTTTGAGAATAGTGAAGAGGGGTGGATTCAATCACTATTAAAATTTTGTGTGTATTTTTCTTTCTTCCTAAATTCACATTAAAATTCTCAACAAGTGGTATCGCAGCCTTAGTTAGTAGAAGTAGATTGTGATTTTAGGAGAAATATGAGTGAGAATTCACAAAAGGTACAAAATTCTCTTTTTGATGGTAAGATGAACTTCATGGTGTGGAAGAACACCATTGAAGACTATTTGGTGTAGCAAAATCTAGATGATGCTCTTGAGAAAGAAAAGTGTAATAATTTTAATGATGCCAAGTGGTCATAATCAAGAAGAAAGTGGTAACTATAATTCGATTAGCAATTGCCCATGAAATCAAGTATAATTACATGAAAGAGACAGACCTAAAGGAGTTATTAGACAAACTTGAAAAAGTTTATGCATCAAAATCCTTGGCAAATTTACTTTGTATGTGATGGGAGCTATATCAATTAAAGATGGAAAAAGAGACAAGTTTGCAAGACCATATCAATATCTCCAATCAATTTGCATGTCAACTCAAGAATGCGGATGAGAAGATTTCAGATCAAGAGGAGGCTCTTTTGTTGTTGACACCACTCCCTAAAACATATAGGCTAATAGTCCAAACTTTACTTATGGGAAGATCGAAGATCACCTTAGATGAAGTCGTGGCAGTTCTTAGGGAGAATGATAGGGTGATGGGAAGGGTTGACGGTGAAGATTTTGGCGATTTTGAGGCATTAGTAGCTAAAAACTCTCACCGAGGATGTGGTCAAGAGAAAAAGGTTAATGGTGGATATCGAGTGAGATCTAGATCTCAATCTAGGCCTAGATATGATTATAGTGAGAAAAATTATTATTATTGTGGGAAGAATGGGCATATTCAATGGATGTCTAAAGAGTTGGAAGATGATAACAAAAGAGTGAAAAATTTAAATGTGAAAGAAATTGAAGTGAAGGGAGAAATAAATGTTTATTTAGTTGATTCTGATTATGAAAATGGACCATTCATGGCTGTGGTGGATGATGAAGGGAAGCGTCAAGGTGAATGGGTTTTACATAGTGCATGTTCAAATCATATTTGTGCGAATCATGTGAGTTTCACAAGTTATGAGCCTTGTAAAAATAAGTTCATCACTTTAGCTAGTGCAGTTGATTTAAAAATTGAAGAAATAGGGAAAGTTAAGGTGAAAACTCATGATGGGGTAGTGAGAAAATTAGGCAGTGTGATGTATGTATCAAAATTAAAGAGGAACTTAATCTCCTTAGGTAAGTTAGAGAAGAATGGTTGTAACTTCAAATATAGTGATGATATAATGAAGGTAACTAAGGAAAACGTAGTAATCATGAAGGGTGAGAGGAATGGAAAGAATATATATGTATTATGGGGAAGCACAGTGATGAAGAATAAATAAATTGTTAGACATTATAATGAGGGAAATAAGAAAACGGATGAAGTGACGATTGGATCATCATTCAAAGTGACTTTTCCTGATGTTGTTCGAGGGATGAAGGTAGCATGAATGAGAGATTCTAATACAAGGTGGAGACTTTGAATTGTTGATTATAAGATTTTGAGTCAAGGTGGAGATTATTAGGATTATGACTCAAAATCCTAATAAGATTTAGAAAAGTTTTTTTTTTCCTATTTGTGTTTGGGAAATATTTTTTAATTGGGTAGGATAATATTTCCTTTATAGAGTAGACTTCTTGTTTTGATTGTATTCCTATTTTAATCTTTTCTTATTTAGATGAGAATTCTTATTTAATAAACATAGGTAATAGAGAACACAATAAAGAGGAGTGTTGGGGAGAGATTTATTTAGAGTGTTATATTGAGAGAATTATTGTGAGATTGAGAGGCGGTGTTCAACACCAAATTTATAATCTTTTGAGAATAGTGAAGAGTGGTGGATTCAACCACCATTAAAATTCCTAACACTTAAATCATTCATCTTTGTTAAAATAGTTAGAAGAATAAGAAAAGATAAGGAAGAAGAAGAAGAAAGAAAGAAAAGTGAATTTTTGGGGTTTTCATATTCACTTTCATTATCATCATCAAAGGTGAGGATAAACTTTATAATTCTTACATGAATTAAACATATCTTCATCATCCCTTTGTGAACACTTTTTGAAAGCTATGGTATGGTTACTGGATAAGTCTAAGTGTTTCAAAATTGATTGAATTAGGAAAGCAAATCTATGTTCTTGAATTCTCTGTTGTACCAGAATTTTGTGGCTTAATTTTGAGGACTTTATTGCAGGAACTGGAAAAACCTTAAAACATTAAAGTTGTTTATTTATGTCTTATCTGAGATCCTATAAAAAGATTTTACATAATTTTGCTTGTGTGATGAATTATAATTAAAAATTTAGGACTGGTTTAGTTTGAAAGTTATGCAAGAACCCGATTTTGAGTACTTTAGTTGACCACCTTAGAGGAAGATGTAAAAGAAGTGATCACAAGTCTATGTGTAGGGAATAGGTCATCACAAATCTGACTTTGAAACTTTACCATTTGTTGCACATGGTATATTTTGAGCTAGTTTTTGTATATTATACAGCCCTTTATGTCTAGTTTCTATAGAAAAAAACAATAAGGTCTTTTGGACATGTGTAACAAAAGTTATTCACTCCTAAGTACTGAAAAATCAGGCTGCCATATATGAAAAAATGCACAATTTAAAACTCAATTGCATTAAACATAGACCTAAATGCATATTAAGCATAAGTATTGATCTAAGGCATAATGTTGATCAAATATATGTTGTATTTTAGGGCCTAAAAGTATTAGAAAAGGTCAAAAGGAGGGTACAAATCATACCTAAATCATTTGGTTCAGACAAGGTGAGTATAAGCATTAGTTAAATTTTATTGTGCAATTGTATATCTTAAATGGATTTAACTCATGAATGTTGAATTGAGGCTTTAATATCAACTTATTTAATGTGAATTTTGATGTGAACTACTTGGTGACTATTCATGTTACTGTCGATAGCTTACTATGGGTGCTTGATGTGAATACAGTTGATTACTAGTAAATGGTGAGAACTTATTATTCATTAGCCAAGCACTCCGCACTTGAACACTGGCATTTGAGATTAAAAGGATGTTATGACCATCTTGACAAGAAATTGCACATGGAAAATGCAAATGATCAAAGGATGTCACTTGATTCACATGATATATACTGGCCAGTACTATCAAATGTCACTTGTTTCACTTAGATCCCGGGAGCATTAATTGTCTTGCAAAGTCATAATAAAATTAAATGAACTAATGCATGAGCATATGTATCACATGATTTTTATACTTTATGGTGATTAGTATGGTTGTTTGTTATTAATGTCTTTAGAATTTAATTAATATTTATATTCACTAAGTCACAACTCATCAAACTGCAATTATTTTTTCTAGATATTAGAATTAGTGATTATCTATTTTGAAGCTTAAATCAGTGTAGAAAAAGCATGGACCAAAGGTCACCGGCTGAGCCTTACTCCCTCTCTCTCCTTGTATCATACATAAGCACTTAGTTTTGGGAAAACTTTTTACATCTATATATATTATTTGTGTATGTTGTAATTCTTATTAAAGATGAAAGTAGAAGTGTGACAATATATCTGCATGGATAAAACTCGTTATGAATGGTTTGTTTAATATGATATGTTGATTATGTATATAGAGAAAATTTGGAATGTTGATATCTTTATATGACTTGGATTTTGATATATATAATATTTGGAATAGGGTGTTACATTAGTGTTCTGAATCGGAAGGTAACGAGTTGGTGGAGAGGTTGAGTAACTACATGGATTGAATGTATAATTAGGGAAGGGAGTTTTCAAAAAAAAATTTTACAGGAAATTAAATGTGTGCAACCGAAAAATTAACCTTCTTTTGGGTAGGTCTGATGCGAGTTTTATTGAAGAATTTATTGTGTAGAAAAATAATCTCACTTCTCTTTTAGATCAAGAAGAACATTATTGGAAGTAGTGAGCAAAAAATCATTGGTTAAAATGTGGTGATCTTAATACACATTTCTTTCACTCCATGGCTTCAACTCAAAAGGAGAAAAATAAGATTTCTCAATTGAAAGTTGAGAATGGATCAATGGTCATTGACCAAGAGAGAACGAAGAGTATTGTGTTGGGTTATTTTTTGAATTTATTTATAGCGGGAGAAAATGAATTTTCTTTTGTCTAAAAAGGTCACCGATGCTAAAAATGCAGAGTTGACAATGCCATTCACTTTGTCAAAATTTACAGCTGCAATTCGTTCAATGCACTCAATAAATCTCTAGACATAGACAGTTTCAACCCAACATTTTTTCAAAAATTTTAAAACCTCATTGGTATGAAGTCTTCAATGCCTGTTCAAATTAGCTCTCTAGTATGTGTTTCCCTACTCATTTAAACGATATTTTGTTGGTTTTAATTCCAAAAAATGAAAACCCAACCTCTAAGCAAGATCTTAAACTTGTAGCTTTATATAATGTATTGTATGAAATTATAGCAAAAGTGTTAGCTAATATGTTGAAGAATGTGTTACCTAGGCTCATTTCTCAAAATCAGTTAGCTTTTATTCTGGGTAGACTTATTACTGATAATGTCATGGTTGCTTGTGAAACTCTCCATTATATGAGGCATAAAACTAAAGGTTTTAAGGGGGAAGTAGCTTTTAAATTAGATATAAGTAAAGCATACAATCGAATGGGCTGACATTTTCTTGATCATATGCTTTATCTTATGGGTTTTGAGCCTAAATGGGTTGAGTGGATTAAGATGTATGTGTCAACTATTTCTTATTATGTCCTTATTAATGGGGATGAGATAGGTCCTATTGCTCATAGTAAAGGCTCAAGGCAAGGTTGTCCCCTATCTCCTTATCTTTTCATTATTTGTATTGAGGGGTTTTCAATTATGATTAGGGAGTCAAAGGCTAAGGGTGAGTTGCATGGTTGTCAAGTGTGTCCTAGAGCGCCTAGAGTGTCTCACTTATTGTTCATTGATGACATCTTTATATTTTTTTTAGAGGGAATTTAGAGGAAGCTGGGAGAGTTAAGCATATTCTCAATTGTTATGAGAAAGTGTCTGTCCGGGCAAGCAGTTGATTTTAATAAGTTTGGGGTCTTGTTTTCATCAAATGTCAGGGTAGATGAGCAAAATGAACTCAAAAACATTTTGGGGTGAGAAACAGTTTGGATAGGTCTAGGTACTTGGGTCCCCCTTCTTCGATTGGTAAGTTTAAGAGAGTTATTTTCAATTTCTTAAGGGATAGAGTATGGAAACGTATCTATGGATGGGAAACTAAATTACTGTCAAGGACATGTAAGAGTGTTCTGATCAAATGTTTAGCTTAAGCTATTCATAGCTATTATATGAATGTCTTTCCTATTCCATTGTCAATTTATGAAGAAATTGGAAACTTCTTAATTATTTTTTATGGGGTTCAGATGGTAAGAATGGGAAAGGGATTAGATGGACTAGTTGGGCTAAGCTTAGCAGATTGAAAGATAAGGGAGTTTGGGATTTAGAGATCTTGAAACTTTCAATCTAACCCTTTTAGGTAAATAGGGTTGGAGACTTTTGACAAAATCAAACACTTTGGTAGCCAATATATTCAAAGCAAAATATTTTTATATTGGTGACTACCTTCCTTCAAATTTAGGGGCCAACCCTATTTTGGAGGAGTGTGTGGAGTGCAAAAGAAGTGGTGAGAATGGGAATGGGAGGGATATCAAAGTGTGGACTGATCTTTGGGTGAGAGAAAATGAGAATTTTAGAGTGGGTTCTCCTCTTAGAGTGAGATTAGAGAGTATGAGAGTGAGCGATCTTTTGAGTGAAGGGGGGAAATCTTAGAATCATTCTTTGGTCTTTAATTTGTTCACAGCAAGAGAAACTCAAGCTATTTATGGAATTCCTCTTTCAATTAGGAATCAAAATGATCATATGATTTAGCATCATGAGAATTCAGGGATCTACACTGTAGATTATAGTTATATGATGTTACTCAACTTTAAGCAAAAAATTGATGACACTAGTAAGGATTGGCAATGGGGAATCTATCCTTTTATTGTAATCACTGTAAAATAGGATTAGTTTGTATTTTTTATTTTGTATTTTTGAATTGTAGTTTAGTCTATCTAAATCACTATACCTCTGTATCTTTTTATTTGCAAATCAAATACAATCAAACTATTATGCCTTTTTCTTTACATGGTATCGAGCTACTATAGGTCTCATAACTGGTTTTTTTACTATAACTACTAACACAACTCTCACCTCTTGTACATCCGGTTCCATTACTACTACATCTGATTCTTCTATATTTTCACTATCTTCAATTCCTAATGTTTCTCATCAACTCCCAATCAAGCTTACATCCAACAATTATCTTCTTTAGTAATCTATTATCGCTTCTTCAAGATTTCAATCTTTATCATCATATAGATGGTTCGCAGGTTGCATCGTTGCCAACTCTTGATCAAGGCACTCCAAATCTAGCATATGTTACATGGTATCATAAGGACTAATTCATTTTAAGCTGAATAATTTCCTCATTTATTATAGGTGTTATGGCTCAAATTATGAGAGCCCCTACTGCTTCTTTTGCTTAGCGAAAGCTAGAACTCGCCTATTCTTTTGGTGAAGGGCGAATACGAAGTCGCGCAGCGGAAGCCGAAAATGAAATTTCAACACTGTCCAGCAGTGTTGGACAGAGTGCTGCTGGACAGTAGCAATGTTTAGTGAGAAATTTATTTTTGCAAAAAATCCGACGTTACATGATTTTGGTTTTCAAAACTTTTTGAAATATTTATCATGCCAAAACACTTTTGACATAGTTGGGTTTAGATATTCATTAAACTCTTTAACAAATTACTAAACCTTATGATGGACCCATATTCAACATTAAGGATATTTTCAATTATTTTGCAAAATACAATAGAAAGAAAGAAGGGTTAGAACATATAAAATACCTCTTACCCTCCATCATTAAGCTCCCCAAATGTGAAGCCTTTAGCTTGAGACATACCGAGCTTTTCCCAAAAGCTTGTTCTTTAGCTCTTTTTCAAGAAGCTTGAATCTTTCTCTCATTGGAATCACCCAAATGATTTGATTCTTGCTTCTTTACTTAAGAACTTGAGACTTTGAGGGTTACTTTGGACTTGATGCTCCATCACACTCCATTCCCAAGGGTTATTGAAAAAAATTTTAAGATTGAAGAAGTATTCTTCAATCTAAACTTCCTCTCAAATTTTGGTGTGAATTTGAAGTTTTCTCTCTCTAACTTTTAGAGAGCTTCTCTCTCTAAACCATTGGAGAAGAAGATGAATAGTGAATATGAAACTTATCATCTTCGGCAAAAGATGGCTGCCACTTCATTTAAATACCCACACACATCATCATTTAATCTTACCTAACATAAAACAAGATGAGTGATG
>CAOJBK013006791.1:0-10895 GCA_948294925.1 Codiaeum variegatum
TCCAAATCCTTTTGGCAACATATCACCCCCTGCAAAGTTGTGCAGGGAAAGCTGAGACCTCTTGAGATCTTGAGAAGTAAACCCCTATTTCTTAAATGTTTTTAGGGGTAATAAGTTGACTCTTGCCTCATTATCCATCACAACTCTATTTGCAGGGATCCCACTTGTCTCGACCTTGATATAGAGAGGTCGAATATGATTTGCTAAACTTCTTTGAGGTTCCTCCATAATGATGGCCAATGGTTGTTAAGTCCTCTTATTATCAATCTTAGCTTCCAAAAAATGCCCATCTAGGGTAGCCTGCTGTCCAGGCTTGGCTTGGAATTCCTCTGGCAAGACTGTCACCATCTCTAGGTTTACTTTATTTTTCAGGATTAGTGTGATGGTAACCATAATGATGCTCAACCTCTTAATCAGTATAGGTTCCTCAACTTTCTCCTCCTTGGCTGGTTTATGATCCCTGGGACACTGGTTTTTCAGCTAAACCTCATACCTTATTTCCTTGAGATTTGTCGCCTTAGGGCTCCTAATCTTAGGGCCTCTCTCCCCAAGACTTCTCTCTTTAGGACCTTTAATCTTAGGGCTCAACTTCATGACCTTTATTTGTTCTATACCCCTTATGTGCCTAGCATTTGGCCCTTTGCTCCCTAAAATTCCTATTATCAAACTCCTTTCTTTCATCATCTTTCTTAAGGAGACTTTGACCTTTGACGGCTAACTTACATTCAACTTTCTAGATGGGCACCTTGTTTTTACTCTTCATTTCAGCTCTATGCTTAGCCTCTTTCCTCTCCCTTTCTACCAATTATCTATCCTCTCACTCCTATGGTTTCATCTTTCTTTCTCTCAGTTCATCTCTCTTCTTGGGGTCAGTTCCTATAGCCACTTGGAGCCTTTCCATTTGCTACTGCCTTTGCAACCTTCTCTTCTTAGTACGAGTTAAGATTGGCCTCTAGTTTCTCTTGTTATAGTTGATCCGAGAGAACACACTGCTTAAGCTTGAGGCCTAAGAGTTAGGCTAATGTTACTCCCATCTTTCTACCTTTTGGGGCATTCGCCTGAAAGTTTGGGGCACCCTATTTTTGGGAACATGCTTCTCCTTTGCAACCTTAGGAGGGGGATTTATTTTAGCCACTTCTACATAACTCCTCTCCCTCAATTTCTCTAGAACTATAACCTTTGATGGATATGCTTTTTAAGGTATTAGATCCTTTGGTGGATATGGTGCTTCACCTCACCCTTTGCCAGGGCTTGCCTTTTTTTAAAAAAAAAATTGAGGCAAAGGGGAAACTCTTTTCTCTTAGGGATCACCTCTAACTCTACCTTACAATTCGGGCAGGTAAAGAAAACTTCATAACGCATGCCCTGATCTCCTCAGAATGGCTTCTTTGGGGCATCTCGATTAAGGTGAAGCTTAATCCTTGGCCAATCAATATGATTCCCTAGCCTACCTAGACCCAAGGGAGTCACAATGGCCATGTTGACCTTGTTACCAACTTTTGGTCCCTTGGGGAATGGGGTGGTCTCCAGTGCAGCTTGGTCTTTGCCTAGGAATAGCAACCTACCCTCATCGATATCCCTTTACATCACATTTTAAAATGTGATACAATTGTTGGTGTAATGTCTATCAAGATTATGCCACTTACAATACACCCTTGGTCTTTCTTCTAGGGGTGGAATTACATGCCTTGCACTCAACTGAATCTGCTTTTCTTTTAAAACATGTCAAATATTTCCTCGGCCTTACAAATATCAAAGGAATACTCCTTGGCTAACTTATTTATGTCATTCTTCTTCTTATGTCGAGGTCTAATAACATGGCACGAATATGGAGCTCTAACCTTTAACTTAACCACGCAAATGTCAATCTCTTCTTCTGACTCGCATTCTTCAACAGGGGCCGAGTATGTTACTTCATCCTTATTACGGGATTGAGTAGGTCTCTTTTATTCCTTCTCTTTGAGTAATCGATCATAACTTATTAATCAGTCTAGGAGATCATAGAAATCATAAAACTTATATCCCTAAAATCTCACTCTGATGGCCATATTGATGCCCCCAAAAGCCAATTCCATCAATTCTGACTCTAAGACCCCGATAGGGCATTGGTTCTTCAATTTTCTAAACCTTGTCGTATATTTCTCAATGGCTTCTCCAAGGTTTTAGGTTATCTTAGTCAAATCGGCCAAAGTGACATTTGGCTCTGAGCTATAGAACTCATCAGTTAAAATGCAAGCCATCTCCTTCCAAGTACGAATGCTCTCTGGTTAAAGTAGGTTATACCACTTGAAAGCAGGATCTATGAGGGAATTGGAAAATAATCTAAGCTTGAGAAAACCAATGGATGAAGACTCCCCACATTATACCGTGAATCGAGAGAGATGTTCTGTTGTACTAACATTTCCCTCACCAAAAAATAGTGTAAACTCTAGGGTCTTGTATCCCCTTGAGAATGGGTAAAATGCATCAATCCACTTGGGATATGGCTATCCATAAGGATCTCTATAAGGCCTCCCAATCTGCACCCCCATCCTTTGTAACTGCCTAGCCATATCATACTCATTCCATTGCCTGAGATTTTAATACCCATGGTTAAATAACTATGGTTGTGGATATGCTGCAATGGGCTTCCCTGAGGTGCAATAGGAGTGACATAATCGCCTTGGGGTTAATGAGGTGCTTAAAGTTGAATTGGAAGGGCATAGGTTATGGACGTTGGTGATATTGGCCCGGGACTTCTTAGTTGTATGATATTTTGAACTTGAGGAGGGATGGGTTATTGTTGTTGTAGATATCGACCTAGTTATCTTGTTGGTAGCCATGGCTGATAGCTTGAACTTGGGGAGGTATGGGTATTGGGTACTATTGTTATTAACCTAGGTCTTCTTGGTTGTATCCCTAATGAATATGTTGTCTTTATACAATTCGTACCTCTCCATATTGCAACTCATTTTGTATTAGTTGTGGTTAGTTCTATGTGGGTAGGGTCCCCCTGTTGGCAACAACATTGTTATACCTCCCGCCGAGTAAGTTTTTTAAGTTTGCAATTGACTCATTGAAAGTTTGGACAATTTTATACACCTTGTTTTATGCATCTCTATTTTCCTCAAGGAGTAAATCCATGACCTGAGCCATCTAGTTCATCAAGCCTGGGTACAAGTCCATATTTGCATTTGCTATCGTTGTCCCAATGGCATTGATATCGCTTCGAACAAAGACCTTGGCCTGGTTGGCTTGATGTCATAGTTGTACTCATCATCAGTCTCACCTTCGATAGTATTGCTTTGGGGAGGGACTAGAAGGTCAATAAGGATGATTACTTCTCGAGCTCGAGTATTCATGTCTTCTTCGATAGTACCTAAATTCGCAGGATCAGTAGGATTATTAAATGGGTCACCAGTTTTCTTAGTTTGTCTCTGATGTTTTCTAGCCATATTACAATCCTAGGGAATGTTCCATTAGGCATCCCAATTCTATTTTTGTAGAATTTGATGATCCCTAGCCATTAAGGAAACTCGAGTTTGGGTATATCTATCCAAGGGTTCTTAGTCCTATAAAATCAGGTTTTAGTCCCCATTTCAGTCTAGGCCAAGTTTTAGGATTTCCCATTTTAGTCTAGGCCAGGTGATAACAAACACAAACTAAGAATATGATATTCAAAAGACATATTATATTAACCAAAATAACATCGATCCAAACAAATAAACTTTTTGGTATTTTTTCTACGTACAATGCTTGAAATAGAGATAAACATAAATAGAACAAGGAATACAAGAATAAAGTTAGGCCTAGATATATGTCCCTAGATTCAGCTCGGATGTCTCTGCCGATCGCCTTTTCTAAGGCTCTGATTGGATCTTTCTCTTCCATATATAGGTTGAGCCATCACTAGGAGCTCCTAGTTCGAAGAAGGTGGGTGGTATATAGGCAGAGCCATCAACCTCTTCTACCATTAGAGATATAAGCGATCGTTGTCACTCCAATGAAATAGTTGCAGTCATGAGGACTGGAAAAGCTAAGTTAAGCTACTCCTAGGGTTTTTCCGGAGCAAAGAGATAAAGTTTTGAATTTTGATGATTGGATCCCTTCACCCTAGGTTTCAGTGTCCCTTATATAGTTTCCTAAGGTGGTGGGTTCCTGCCCTAGGATTTGCATGTTTGGGCCTAGTCCTTGGAAGCATACTCTTGGGTCTAAGCCCTCGCCATGGACTCTCGGAAATTTCCATGGGTTAGTATTGGGAAACAACTAAGCTAGACCTTCAGAAAAGTGGATTTGCGTTGATGTCGGCCTAGGAATACTCCTTTCAACTATAGGCTGGGGCCTCACCCAAGGGTTTAGTATTCTGGGACCTTGAAGAAGGATTTTCCCTTGGTCACTGATGGCCTTGCCTAAGGGCTTGAATCAGGAGCCTTGGTTAAGGCCTAATCCTTGGAGAACGACTTTGGGCCTCGCCACAGGGCTTGAGTCTGGGGCATTGATGTAGGTCTGGCCTTTGGGCTCTATGCTACTCGCCCAGAGACCTCATGGGAGGGTTGATTCCCCTTTTGAAGAATAGGATCCTTTGGGAGAGCTTCCATGACCTTGATTCTAGGTCAATGTTAATAAGTAACATCCTCAAATATTAAAGATAAATTTAAAAGTTAATATAAAAAAAAATAGGTTAATTGCATTAAAAAAATCACAAACTTTTATCAAATTTGTGAAAATATCACAAATTTTAAATTTTGGTATAAAAACACATGAACTTTCATTTTTTTGATAAAATTATCACGAAATGGGAATTCGATGTCAACTCACTCTTCGGTGCTGACGTAGATTGCCACATAGGATAGATGCGATGATGTGGTAGCTGACGTGGACTATAACATTGGATAGATGTGATGATATTGCAACTAACATGGTTTGTCATTTAGGATGGTGTGATGACGTGGCAGTCCATGTATATTGCCATCTCATCACACCTATCCAATATGGTAGTCCACGTTAGCATGACGAGTGAGTTAATATCAGATTCCGATTTCGTAATATTGTTGCCAAAAAATGAAAGTTCGTGCATTTTTATGTCAAAATTTAAAATTTGTGATATTTTTACAAATTTAATAAAAATTTGTGATTTTTTATATAATTAATCTTAAAAAATTAAAATTCTAAAATTATTCTGTAATTAAACCTAAAAATATTTATTAGCTCAAATATTTTAGGAGAGGTGGTATAATATATGGATTTAGGCGAGTCATTCATAGAAGCTAGTAGTTATCTATCTGAAATCTTTCACGTGTCATCTTTTTAAAGAAATTTATGTATAGCTAATAATAATAGCAATAATATAATTCATTTTACATAATTCAACTAACTATAATGACATCTTTCACGTGTTATCTTGTCAATAAATAAACATTAACCTAGTTTCAAAAAAAAATAATAAATAAACATTAACCTTTTATTTCCCCCTCATATGTATTTATTAGGTCATATTAAATTTGCAGAATAATTAAACTTAAGTTTCATATGATTTCATATTATTAAATTATTGTGGGAGTACCACAACATAAAAAAGTAATGGCCACAACCTCAAGAGGATAAGTTTCATTTTGTCGAAATTGCCTTTAAACTAGCATTATGACCATTCCAGTTTGATGGTTAATGGTGTCTTTCGTTTTCTTCTCCAACACTTGCTCATGTTAATTTTAAATATTAGACTTTCAACAAAAAGAAAATAAGAATATTTTAGATTTTTTTAAAATTAAAAGTTATAATCTAACTCCATATTATTATAAAAAAAAACAAGAACAAAAAAAAAAATAAACAAACCGCTTGAAAAGAGTAAATAAAATAAAAACAATCAACTAATTTAAAAATTAAATTTCACTTTAAACTTTTTGATTCCCATTGACTGAGTATAAGTTATATTGATATGCTTAAAAGTGTTAAGTCTTCTTACTCGTGACGGTACTCAAAACTTAATTTTTTTGCCATCATAGTTACATAATAAATCATTTAACATCCTCTGTGATGATCATAATCCTTATCCATGCTATGGCAAAAATCCCTAGATCAAATGCTCACTGAAACAAATATGTTTAAGAGGTTGTTTTGTTTCTTTGGTTAGATTGGCGTTTCTCCCTCAAACTGAACTTCTTTGAGTTATTCTTCAACCAAAATATTTTTCTTAGATTGAGCTGTAACAGTCAATGCACTTTTCTTGGTAACAAAGGCAATAATCATAGGACTTTGAGCAATTCCAAAAGCCTCATTTATTAAATATTGATTACCATTGACATTATTATCAACTTTATCTATTGGGATATTATGCTCAGAAACCCATCAATGTTTTTATTATCGAGAGACAATATATCATGAGCACAATATGCTCTTGTTAGAATCATCATCCGACTCATCCTTATCACTGATTGAAATAACCAAATTATCCCTTGTAGATTGAAGTTGAGCTTCCACTAAATCAATATCTTTAGAGATCAACCAAAAGCCTTTCGAATCAGAACAATTGAATCTAGGCATATGGGGGGCCAAATTGCTCCCTATATTGATCAACCTCTAGAATGCTCTCAAGGTTTAGATTTCATATTATCCTTATTATGTCCATCTAAACCTTGCTAATTAGGTTTGAGATTCTTCTTCCAATCATAGGAATGGTGGCATATAAAATAGCAAGTACAACAAAAGAGAGGTAAATTTTCATAAATAAGATCAATTTGAAAATCCTTACCCTCTTGTTCAATTCACAAAATCTCTGGAAAATTCTTAATTAAATCAACATCAACATGAAAATGAGCATAATATTTAAAATCACCTTTAAGAGTGGCTCGATCAATTCTTATTAGGACTCCAATCCACTTAGTAATATTCATGAGTATATGTCAATCCCAATACTCCCATGGAATGGAATATAACTTGACCCAAACTTGAGTCATAATGTATTTTTGAGCTGATGGATCAAAGTCTGACAGCCATGGTTGCAGTCTAAAAATACCCTCTTTAATTGAAATAACTCTTACTCCAAACGGAAGATTAATCTTTAGGGAGTGAACTACTATGTGATAAGATCCTTTAATCATGGAAATTAATCTCCATAGTTCATGAAGAGTCCAAACCTTGTTCAAGGTTTCTTTCAAATGATTGAGTTTCCAAGGGTTATCCCCTTTATTCAAAACTAATCTACTAATTAAAGAAGATTCACATGTTTTCATTTGAGGTTCATACGTTGCTTGAGAAATCTTCATTGAAACACTAGAAGAAAAATAACTTATAATGACGAGTCTCTGTGTGACAGTTTCAGAGTAAACTAGATTTTATGATAGACTCATGACATAAATTATTTCAATCATTAATTTATGACATAATTGTGATAGTTTTTTATTCATCATGCATTTATGATACAAATGTGATAAATTTGAAATATCATTACAATATGACGAAAATATGATATTTTTTACTTATCATATAATTTCTTGACAGATTTTTAATGTTTATAATTAAAAATTAAAAAAAATCATCAAACTAACCTTATAAAATCCAAATAAAACACATGTTCTCTTAAAACCTTTCTTCCATGTCTCTTTCCACATTAAATGAGTTTCCTTGAACACAACCCTCATCTCTTTTGCGCTTCAAAATTAAAATTTATAGAATTTCATAAAAATAATAAAACTTCAGAAAATAAAAATAAATAAAAAGTAAACAGTGCAATAGGAAGATTATGTGATTGTTCGACAATTAAAGTTGTTTTATTAGAGATTGCTTTTGCATAAGACAAACGATTTGATATAGGTTAATTCTCTTATGAAAAAATATGTTGCTAAGGCTTAAGGACATCAGACTGTTATAGAGAAAAGAAAGAGGCTTTAGTGATCATCGGATCTGAGGTCAAAGGCCTGCCATAGCAGCCAAACATCAGGTTGTGGGACTAGTATTTCTATAATAGAATTTGTCCCAACAATGAAACTAATCATAGTTGTGATGAACAGAGAATTGATTTCATTTCAAAATATTAAGGTACGCTGCTTGAGGAATATATATAGCTATAACTACCTTTATAACTCAGTAACTAACCATTCTAACAATAATGGTAAACAAGTTATAACTAACTAACTAATCTATAACTCTAATCATGTACCTACATCTTCGCCATAGTGGCTTTATACTTTACCTTGATACTACTCTTCAAGATGAACATTATAAATCTTATAAATGTTCATCTTAGACCTGAGAATATAAACTGCCTAGGGTGTTGAACCTTGGTAAATATATCTGCTACTTGTTTTTTGTTGTTCACAAGCTCACTAAGAATTAAACCTTAAAGCACCCTGTCCTTCAGAAAATAGCACTCTAACTTAATATGTTTAGACCTTTCATGAAATTTAGGATTTTTAGCTAGTTGCATAACTAATTTATTATCACACAAAACTATTATTGGTTATTCATGAGAGAGATTAAAATCTTATAGAAAATACATGATCCAAACAATCTTACAAAGAGCAGCAACAATGGATCTATATTCTTCTTCAGTTAAGCTTCTAGAAGCAACACTTTGTTTCTTAGACTTTTTTTGTCCTAACAAACTTTGGTTTTGTTATCATCAAAATATAAAGAGATAATAACTTCTAGATTACCAAATATTTGCCAAGAAATACAACATAACTAGTTATAGATCTTTTGGTTTCACTGCACCCTACCCAATCACTATCAGACTAGGCATGTAACTAAGTTCATGAATCTAATGCAAATACAATACCCAGCCTTAGTGATTTTTTAATCTATCTCAAGACCTTGAATGTATATTGTAAATGTATAGCAACAAGTTTATCCATAATTGATGAGAGGACATTAATAGCATAACTCAAATCAAGTCTTGAGAGAGTAAGATACATGAGTTTTCTAATCAACTATCTATACATAATGAGATTCTAAAGCAAGTTATGATATGTGTAAGTCAGTTTATGATTAACTTCTATGGGTGTGTGGTATTAATCCTGCATTTGAAAACTCTTGTAACAGTTTAAGTGCATACTTTCTCTAGTAAAGATAAATTCCTTATGTGAATGTGTCAGTTCCAAAGCTAAAAAGAATTTAAGTTTCCCTAAATATTTCAACTTAAAACAAGCATCAAGGTTATGCTTTAACTATTTAATTAAATCCAAATGTGTACCAGCCATAGTAATACAACCTACATACACTAATAACATAAAAAAAAATTCACCTTCTGTCCTAGTAAACAAGAAGTAATCATACTTAGCTTATGTAAAACTAAGTTGAATAAGAGCTTATATTAAGTTGGCATTCAATTTCCCAGAATTTTATTTCAAACCATATAAAGATTTTTTTCACTTGCATACCAATCTAGTCTTACCATGAGAAACAAAACTACTAGATTGAGACAAAATTTCCCCTTTATCTGGTAGCTTAATTGTACATCCATATATGCATCCTCTTGTAAATCCATATTTAGAAAGTTATTGTTCACATCTATGTGAACCAAATGCCACCCTTTAACAGCTGCCAAACTCATAAACAACCTCAATGTAGTGTCTTTAACCACATGGCTAAAAGGTCTCATTGTAGTAAAAAAAAACCCTTTATAACTATAAACCTTAGCCACAAGCCTGAATTTGAATCTTTCTATTGAACCATCTGAAAGAAATTTAATTTTGTAAGCCCATTTGCACCCTATAGAATGTTTATCAAGTGGTAGGGGAATAATGGACCATGCATTATTAGCTTCAAAGGCATTTAATTCCTCTGTCATGGTCTATTTCCAATAAGCATGCTTACTATCTTTAAGATAGGTTTTAGGATCAGTAATGAAGGAAGTATGATAGAGCTAGTGCTACTTAAGGGTGTGTTTGTTTGTTTCCTTGTTTCTTGTTTACTACGGAACCTGCATAAAAAGTAATAGTCAAAGGGTCGGACGTTGTATGCAGGATAACCTTCTCATGCTAAAGTAAGTATAGAAATGTAGAGTAAGAAAGGTGGGTGGAATTACCTCAATAAATGTGGAGAGTCCCTTATTTATAGTTTAAGGGATCCCTATGGATGGACACATGTCTCCAAGGGGTTGGCTTCTAGTTTCCTATGATGTTACATAGATGTTAGCAGTTAACTCATAATCTAGTGACATGTGTTTTCTTAGGAGTGATCAAAGGCTTACATGAAGGTTAGAGGTCGAGTCTCCTTAGTGAAGGTCCGAAGTGGGCCTCCGAGGTGATCTTTTGATAGTTTTCCTTTGAGGGCTTTAGGCTTAAATCCTTCGTTCATTGTATGAGCTTGGCTTGGACTTTTTACTTACTTTTGTTTTATAGCCATATCTAAGTAGAATAGATGAAATGAAAAAAATATGGAAACCAGGACTTACAAGAAACATAATTATTAATCGAATAAGGTTTAGGAGAATGAACTGTATTGGTATAATGTGGATAGGTTGAGGATTTAGAAAGATGATAGTCTTTAAGGTAAGCTGGTAATCTAAAGGGTCTAGTTGACATAAGAATAGGAAAATCTTGACCATAAATAGAATCATTAAATGGAGATGGTTCTAAAATAGACGGATCACTTTGTATTGGTAAGGAAACAATGTTAAAATTAGAGTGTGGTTTAAAAATGGATGGTTTAGTGGAACATGAGGTATAACATACTCAAAAATAGGAAAAGAAAAAGTAGCATGAAAATGAAGAACATTGAGATTAAAAATATAAGATTGAGGTGCAACTGGTAAGACTAAATTTTGTGGAGAATGTGAAGAAGACTAAGGCACCAAAGAATGATCAAGATATAGAAAAGTAGTTCGATAAAGATCAACATCTCTAGAATGAAAAATATAATGAGATTCAAGATCATACAACTTATAACCCTTGACATTAGAGGGATAAACTATGAACACA
>CAOJBK013006865.1:0-17157 GCA_948294925.1 Codiaeum variegatum
AACGTTTGGTAGGTTTAATGATTTTCTGATAAAAGTAATATATGTAGAATATCAAAAAGTCATATAGTGCAATTTGAGAACCAAATGTATATTTTAATATATTCTTTTATCATTATCTAATCTCAGAGATCCTTTATATTAAAAAAAAAATACATGAGATCCAAATACATTTTTTAATTAAAATAAAAAATGATTCATCTTCTAATATCTTCAAACATGGTTAAAGAAAAGAAAAGAAAAGAGAATACTATTTGATAATTAGTGTTGTTAATTCTTTTTGTCAAAATAAAATAATTTATAATTATTTTATTAATAATTTTATTAATTAATATTGTTAATTATTTTGTCAAAATAAAATAATATATAATTATTTTATTAATAATGTTATTAATAACTAATTAGCTAAAAAATATGTGTAAATGTTCTTTGTGGTAATGCCGCGTCTCATTTGAAGGTCTGAGATCCTCTTTTAGACTCTTAAAATTATATTTTCTTGGGCTTGATTTTAGACTGACATTAACACCTGGGTATGGCTTCTTATTATTGAGCGACTGCCTGCTTGTTATATTTGTAATATGAAACAAAAAATTTTGGTGAAAATTCTTTGTGGTAATGTTGGGTTCTATTTTATTTTTTGTATGAGTCAACTTTTGTGATGATAATTTTTATATGATTGGCGAAAAATAAAAGGTGGTGCTGATAACGTTCATTGTTAGTTTGTTTAGGCATTATATGAGCAACTTGAATTTGTGAAGTTGTTACATAATTGAGGATTTTACACAAATACCCTAAAAACTTATTTAATTAACTATTTGACGGCGAAAATTTTTAAATTACGAAAATATGGCACTTATTCGTTTTGATTTAAAAAAACACGATTTCATCATCTTTAGCTCAATCCTGACATTAGTTTTTTTTGTCATATGTCAGTATAATACATGCAGTCCCGATCCTTTGCAATTTAAATTATCACTTGCACAAGAACTCATAATTTAGAGGCCCATTATATTAGTTTTTAAACTACTTATTTTAAGATTTTTCTTTTCTTACTTATTTAGTGTTTAATTACGTTTATTTTTCTTTCTTTGTATTTACTATAAAACCCTTAATTCTTTTTTTTTTCAACCCTTTCAATTTTTTAGCAAATTTGGCAAAAAAAAAAAGGGTAAAATGTCAGTTTGGATGAAAAGAGTATATGCTTAAGTTTGTAACCAACCTCCTTAAACCTTATAATACATTTTTTAAACATAGTTATAATATATTACATTACTTAATGATTGCTTATATAAATAATAATTGATAAATTGGAAAAGGTACTTGTGTCAAGTACTTTCTATATAATTAATTCAAAAAAAATGATTTTTTTATCTGCAATTTGTTTTGAAACCTTCTATTAGCAATTATGAATTTATCATTTTACTACCAACCAAACAGTACTTTATATCCCAGAATCAATTTGGCATTTTAATAGTTGAAATGTGCAAAATATGTGATTCTTTAATTTAATTTATGTATATAATTTTTTGTTTAAATGATTTAAGTAAGCATATGTTGTTGTAATGAATTTTTTTTTTAAAAAAAAAAGTAATAAAAATTAAATTAGTAAAAAAAAAACTTCTCATTCATTTGCCAAAGTTGGGAATTTATCAATCATTTAGGATTTGAATGAGTAAAGTTGATCTTAATTTATTTGGAAAGAACAATTAATAAAAATGAAACTATTTCCAGTTTTGTTGAAAATTAGATCTGTTTGACAAATTTGCTGTAAATTTATGATTTGTAATCCTAAGTTTAGTGTAATACAAAATAAGTTTAATTATATAGCTTTTGACATAATTCAGATTTTTTTTATTTCAAATTTTATGCGTATAAAAACTACAATAACTCTTCATAAGAAAGAAGGAGAAAATAAAAACTAAACTTGTGGCTTTTCTTTGAAAGAAACTCGAAAATGTGCAAAATCAAGTTGTAGAAAAACTAACCTTCCAGCTTTATACATAAACCTAATTTTTATTGTAGCAAAGCATTTAGAGTTAAGAATTCAGAATTTAAATAATTACATATATGAAAAATCCAATATACATTTATAAAATAAAAATAGGCCTTAGCTATCCAAATAATATTCTAAATAAAAAAAAGCTATCCAAATAATTTATCATTTAGAAAAAAAAAGCTATTCAAATAATTTACCATCCAGAAAAATAGTTATCCAAATAATTGGCTATTAATTATATTTATGAATGTTAGAGTAAAGCACAATAACATTAGCAAAACATTAAGAATTAAGATTTGTAAATACTTACATATCTCATAAAAAATAAAAATAAGTATCAACTTATAAAACAAAAATGATGGATAGAAGCACAATTAATTATCCAAAAAATTGCAAGTAACGTAGTTCTAAAAGATAAAATTGCAATTACTTCTATTGATTAATTGATAGAGGCACAATATAAAGTAATTTGCAAGTAAGAAATTTAAAAGATCAATAACCTAGCTCTAAAAGATAAAAAGCTTCATAAAACATCATTGGCAAGTAAGAAATTAAAAAAAAAAACTCAACACCACAAAATAGTTAATTGTCCTTTAATATAAAAAGTTTCATCAAAATATTATTAGAAATAAGAAATAAAATAAATAAATAAATAACCCAACACTAAAAGATATTTAATTATTCTTTAATATGAAAAAATTAACTGATTTTTTTTATATGGGCTTACCCACATTCAAACAAAATAGAATTTTCTCATAACTAATAAACACTAGTTATTTAAGTATCACAAATACAATTAATGATTTTTTAAAAGTTTATAAAAGTCCTTCTGAAATTAATCAGATTATGGATATGGAAAAAAGGAAGTGGATAATTTGGAATGTCTAAAATCTTATTAATGTAAGTGGGAAAAGGAAGTGGAAGTGGCCAAATTTGGCGGAATTTCTCAAACTTCCTTGTGGGCTTGAAAAAGGAATTTCTAAAACTTTCATGCGGTTACCTGCAAAACCAAAACATGGGTCAGTTGAGTCAGTTGGACTTATTATGTTAGTGTGGATTTTTTTTACTTATAAGTTTGTTTACAATTTTGCCCTCTTATTGCAAAGATGAAAAAGAAATTAGAAGGTTAAAATGGATAATTCAAATTGTGGACACCAAATCTCAAGCCTTGACTTTATTAAGTTTTATAGATATATGATACCTTTCTAAAATAAATTTTTTTATCAGCCTTTCTAAAATAATTTATACTTTGTCAAAAAAATATTCTAAAATAATTTATACGATAAAAGATAGTAAAAAATTAATGTATTGCATAAAATAATTGGCAATGGCAAAGTAAATTATTTCATTCATTTAAAAATGCATCGAGTTTGGTACAATACAAAAATTATATAGGCAAAAGTCCAATTGAGGAGAAAAATTGTTTGGGAAAAATTAGAATCATAAACGAATGTAAAGAATAAATTACACTACAAGATAATTAAATATTGCCAAAAGAAATTAGATTTTCTTAGGGCCTGTGCGTTACTGTTTTCCATTCCTTGTTTTTTGCTTTTCAAAAAATAAAAATAATATTTTAAAAATTAAAATTTATTTTTTTTATAAGACTAGAGATGTAGGAGCAACTTATCTCAATACATCTTAATTAGGTTGATACCTCCTAAAAGAAAAGATGTAAACACCTGCGCTCCAAAATATTATTAAATTGAAATAAAAACAAATAAAGTTACATTAATATGTAATTCTCTATATAACTAAAATCATCAAAAATGAAATAATTGCAAAAATCAGGGAGGAATGCCACCAATGATAAGTATGATTATGAGCTCCAAAACTAGCTAAACAATCAGCTACTCTATTCCTTTCCCTATAAATATGAGAAACGCGAAACGTGTAAAGTGATTGACTCCAGTTGTTGTAAGCAAATCAACCAACGCCACATGCAATGCCAAGGAACATCTAAGCTACAAGTTTTAAATAAGGTAACCACATATTGAGAATCACATTCAAGGCATAATTTCAACCATCCCCTTTTATGAGCAATAGAAATAGCATGCATCGCGGTTCGCAATTTAGCAACAAAAGAATACTCCAAGTCAATATGAAAGGCAAAGGATCCGCAACAGAAGCCTCTTGCATTTCAAAACACACCACCAGCCCTATATGCTCTAGGATTCCCTAATGAAGACGTGTCAGTGTTTATTTTAATGTAACCAGGCGGGGGACACTGCCAAACAATAGAGATAACAACAGGAGTTGGTCTTGGAATCCCAGAAATATGTAAACTCTGAAAAAGATTATGCTCTGTAAATGAATTAGTCACCTTTCCAATTTTAAAATAAATAGTCTCTTTAAAACTATACCACAACTTTCTAAGCAGGCCAAAGATGGTAAAGCAAGCACCATTAAAAATGATATCATTCTAAGTCTACCAAAGAAGCCAAATGGAGCTAACCATGGCTGTATTCCAAAGCACTGATGCCTAAGAACCCAGAGAAACAGAGGTTGCTCGAGAGACAAGCTCTAGCAGGCTACCTCCCGTAAAAACTGGAATACCAAAGAAAGAGAATACTGCTCTTCAAACTTCCTGAGCCATAATACAATGAACAAAAAGATGATTAACAGTTTCAGTATTGCAACAACATAAAACACACCTGGAAGGAAAAAGTAATCCCTTGCGTTGATCGTCAGTAGGGAGCTGGTTCAAGAGAGCTCTCCAGCAAACTGTTGATCTTGAAGGTGGAATATATCGCCTCAAAATAAAAGAACACCAGGGCTGATTCAGAGCTGACCCTTTAGAAAACATATAGTAGCTTTTCACAGAATGCATACCACTCAAGGAATGAGTTCATTAAGCACATGTCTTCCCCTTCAAGATAGAATTTGACATGCTCAATCTGAGCTTGTAAACCAACATCCAAGAATTAAGGTAAAAACCAAGAACCATTATGAACAAAATGCTTGATTTTGTTTTGGTATAGCTAATCGTTAAAATTAACTATACCCAACCGCTCCACCATAGATGGGAATATCCAATTTGAAGTCTAAAAATTCAAATCAGAATTTTCAGTAATCAACCAGATGCTCTCCTCTTTTAACACCAAATAGATGACCAAAAATAAGTTTGCCTAGGCACATCAGAGGCAGTAAAGAAACGTTGTTTCAAGATATCCAACAAACCAGATTTTGAAAGCAACATCCACACCATAGAAGACAACAAAGCCTAGTTTAACAATTCAAAACTTTTCAGCCCTAACCCCCTTTCCTTTAAAGGACAACAACATCTCTTCCAATCTACCATGACCAATTTCATTTTATGCATTGAGCCCATCCATATAAAGTTTCTAATCGTCTGTTGCATCAACATAATCAACTTCTTAGGCCATTTATAAACTGAAAAAGGAGTGCAGGAAAGAACCCATTATAACTGAATTAACCATTGCAACACGACTAGCCATAGATAATAGCGATCCTTTCCGAGCATTAAGTTTACATAAGACCTTTTCAACAAGAAATTGAAGATGAGAAGTTCTTGGTGAACCCTAATATAATGGCACACCTAAATATTTAAAGGGAAATTGACCATGCTTAAGATCCCTCCCTCTAAGAAGAGAAGAGACCCTCCTTAGTGTAACAGCTTTCCCAAAAAAAAAAATTGAGATTTGTCCCAATTTACCACTTGTCCCAAAATAAATCCATATTTATCAAAGAGAGTAAAAAGACACTACAGATGTTTCATTGTAGCCTTCCCAAAAATGATTACATCATCAGCATACAATAAATGAGAAACAAAACAAGAGTTTCTAGCATAATTCATAGGCTAGAATTTACCTTGCTCAACCCGTTGAAGCAAAAATCTGCTAAGAACATCTCCGGCGATATAGAAAAGAAGAGGGGAGAGAGGGTCTCCTTGTCGGACTCCTCCAGAATAGGAGTAGTATCCATTAGGCTTGCCATTAATCAAAATTGAAATACCAGCTGATGAAAAAATCTCCTAGACCTGGTTTTTGAAATTCAATGAAAACCGAAATGATTCTAAAACTTCAAAGAGAAAGCTCCAATCCAACGTATCAAAAGCTTTTGGGATATCAATTTTTGCTACAAAGTTCCCCCCAAAGCATTTTTTATCTAAAATATTAACACCCTTAGATGCTAATGCAATGCAATTCGTGATGGAACGCCCCTTCAATAACCCAAATTGATTTTTGGAAAGAATTCGAGATGCTATAGGAGCAAGTCTATCCGCTAAAATCTTTGAAACAATTTTGGCGCAATAGTTATTCATAACAATGGGCTTATATGGATCTACAGTAATTGCTTTGTTCACTTTTGGGATAAGGACCATAAGACTGGAATTGGCCCTAGGCGTGATATGTCCATGCTGAAAGAATGAACCAACCACTTTGCAAACATCCATATGAACAACATCCCAGAAAGTTTGGAAAAAAATCTAGTAAACCCATCAGGACTTGGGGAGCTGTTTGTATCCATACTAAAGACAACCTTACATATTTCATATGATTGTGGGATTGTCGAAAGAGCTCTCATTAGAGACCAAATTGGGGATCACCTCCCTAACTATAGAAAGATCAGCTGGAGAAGTCACGGTAGATTTAAACAAATAGCTATAGAAATCAATTATATGTCGGGAGATAGCATCATTGTTATCAACTAGATCATCTCTAATGCGTATAACAGTAATTGAATTGAAAGGCTTGCGGCTAGAATGTAATTTATGAAAAAATTTAGAGTTGTGATCCCCCGCTTCAAGCCATTTAACTATGTTTTCTCCTTTAAATACATTTATTTATGCTTCAAGTGTTGGTCAAGTGAAGCATGAGCCTCAAATTCAACTCTACTCAACTCCTTTGTGAGCCCATCATGAGAAATTTGATTTTGAATTTCCTGCAAAGAAGCTTCAGTGTTAGCAATACTAACATCACAATGACCAAAAACATGAATGTTCCAGTATTTGAGGTCATCCTTTAAGCATTTCAACTTTTCCATTAAGGATTGCCAAGGAGGTAGATTGATATTGTAGCTGTTCCATTTAGAAGAAATAAACTCCTTCAGCTTAGGATGAGACAGCCATATTGACTGAAATCGAAAGCGGGCAGAAACTGTGATAGAGTCATTGTGGTAACTAATAATAATAGGCGAGTGATCTAAACAATGTCTTGATAGTGCTACAAAAGAAATACTCATCCATGAATCCAAAAAATCTTGATTAGTAAGGCCTTTATTAAGTAAACTTTCAACACGAGCTGAAGCACCTCTACCATTACACCACATGTATAAGGACCCTTGATTGGGGAGTTGAATTAGAGCATTAGAATTAATAAAAGCTCTAAAATCATGAGTAGGGGGAGTTAGCGAAGGCCGACCAATTTTCTCATGTGAGTCGCAACAACGTTAAAGTCCCCTACAACCAACCACTGACCTGTTAAAGCAGGATTACAAGCTGTTAAATTATTCCATAAAATAGTCCTCTTGTTCCTCAAAACACTACCATAAACAAAAGACACCCCGATGAGACTATTATTGACATTTAAGTCCAGAGAAACATGTTGATCAGATTTATCAATACACAAAGGAGCAGCCAAACCCGTCCTAGAAAAAACCTACATGGATGTTAGATCTTTGTCATTAACTGCAATCAAAGAGAATCCTAAAGAACTCCAAAATCGATGGGGAACCAAAGATAAATTCACCATAGGTTCAGATAAACAAAACAAATCAGGCTTGTATTGAGTACATAAAGAAAATAAATGCTTTTGAGTACTAGAGTTCCTAATACCCCAATAGTTCTAGTAGATTAGCTTCATAGATTCAATTTGGAGGGGGGGGGTGCAGATTCACACTTTGAAACCATAGTCTGAATTGGAATGACGAGATGCTTTTCTTATTCCTACTCTCCATCCCTTCATGCTCATTATTGACTTGATCAACCTATGATAGAGTATTTGTAGGAATAGAGCTTTGCACTTTTGGGTCCTCTACAAATTGATTATCATTCAGATCTCCATCTTTATCAAGATTTTTGTCCTCCCCTAACACTTCAGGTGGAGAAAGTTCAAGATTGTTTGCAACATCAACATGCTATTGAGTGTTATCATGTTTCACCTATGCACTATTTGCAAGATAGGAGGATCCTTATTCACATTGATAGTATCAGTAACCATTCCACTCTCCTTTTACTGCAAATCATGAATAATACCTTCCATAACTTTTTGAACTAGGATTTCTATAGCTTCTCTAGTTCTGGGCTTCCAAGTTTGACGAACTCTAGAACGACCCCTAGAAACACGTTTACAGCCCTTAGAGCTGGATCTCCTTTTGTCTCCTATATTTTGAACAGCCATATCCTTCTCCTTTGTGGTTTCTTATTCTTTCTACAGTCATAAGGCAAATGTCCAATTGATGAGCAAACTTTACAGAACTTTGGGAGATTTTCATATGTGATTTCAATCCAAATTTTCTTCCTTTCCCTTTCAACTCTATTTGTTTCAGTGATATTTCTAGTAAGATCAATTTCTACTAACATTTGGGCAAAATGTCCAAAATCACCCTCTAAGGTTGCTTTATCAACCTGCATCAACACTCTAATTCCTTTGGCTATGTCAGATAGAATTTGCTGGTCTCAGTACTCCTAAGGAAGAAAATGTAATAGCACCCAGACTTGCACAGTAGTTGATTTTTAAGCATTCGGGTCAAAGTCTGGTACCCAATGTTGTAAGCCAAAGAGGCTAAGTTTTAAATTAATCGCTCCTTTACTCTATACCAAGAGCTTGATCTCTTTATATGGATGAAGGATTTGAAAATAACCTTTGTCCAGCGATATCAGCCACCATGATTCATGAAGACCCTAAATTCAATTGAGAGTCTCCTTGAGTTCAGTTAACTTCCATGGTGAATCTTCTTTATTCAATATTAACCTCCCAATCAATGCAGTTCCACACAACTTGGTCCTCCTATCATAAGCCGATTACACGATTTTCATGGAAACAACCCCCCCAATATCAGAGACAATCGCTATAGAAGGCTCTACTAAAATAGGTGTGGTTGAAGATTTCAGCGCTTGCACAAAAGAAAGAGTTGGTTTAATAATCAGCTGTGCAGTAGTTGGTTGCTTTCTAGCCTACCCAAATAGATCACCAATACCAACATAACATGATAAATTAGGTGGACATTTTCCGGCCATGGCCAGAGCCCTGAGAGAAGAAAGTGACAGTGGTGCAATATAGCTGAAGGAAACCCGATTAGGGTAGTATTTATTAGTCGGATCGAAAATTAGAATTTGTTATTTTTAGTTTTCTGTTTTTAACTTATTTTTGAATAACTATGAAATAAATTGTTAAATATATATATATTTAGTAATATTTTTCACACTTTTATTCTTAAAATTTGAAAACAGAAATAAAAAATAAAAAAATACAGCAATACCGAATGGGCCCTTAATCTCCTTATATAGTTTCCGTTGGCTCCATAATATTTCCCTAGGAAAATGTTTGGTGGGACCAACTTATAATGTTTTTTGTAGGTGACTTTTGATTTCTATTGGTAATAATAATGAGATTAAAATAACAAAAATTTCTCCCTCCTACTCTTTTGCCATCTTCAAAGCTGCTCCATCAATCTTCGTTTCTATAAATCTCAACAATTTGTAATTTTACCCAAACCTGAAAACTTGATCTAGATTAACATGAACAAGAATGAAACCCCAACCCTAGCTCTGAAATCTGAACTTTTTTCATTCAATCAATGGAGAAATCAAATCAAACCGATTCAATTGATCACTACCACCATTTGGAGTCCCACCGTCTATATACTCTCGAAATCTGCTCACTTGTTTTCTGTAAGACTTACATTTTTCTAACCTTAATTTAATAAATTAAGAATGCTTATAGTGATATTATATTATTAGAATATGTGTGCAAAGGTTTCTATGAACTGTGAATTTTATTTCTCAACATGACATATGGTTTATTATTGATATCGGTTTAAAGATTATGAATGCAAGGTTCATAGCTATGAGATGTATGTTATCATTCATAGAAATATATGGGATTGATATGGTTGCAAATGTGTGCATTTGAATTTATTATCCACTCGAGTGACACAATTCTACACTGGTGTGACAATTAGGTGAGTTGGTAATTAACATTCCTTCTCTATAGAATCGACACTCTATTTATGCTATATTACTCGTGCACAATCTGTATACTTGTTGAAAGTACAACACTCATAAATTTGGCGGTGTTTCCTTTCGATAACACCATATTGTTTGAGGGTGTTAGAAAATAAAAATTGATGATGAATATCACATTGTTGAAGATGGTTTTCAAACTCATTTGAAGTGAATTTACCACCCTTATCACTCTGTAAGACTTTGAAAATTTCTCTTAAATCAATTTTGAATAAGGTTTTGTAATTTATGAAATTGCTCAAAGAATTAAGATTTTCTTTTTAATGGAATCATCCAAGAATACCATGAAAAACAATCAATTATGATAGCTTGATACTTGAAATTTTGACAAGAAGAAATAAGAGTCAGCCCCTATAAATCACAATGAAATTTTTCAAGAGGGTATTTAGAAATGCTCATGGATAAATTAAAAATTTGTAGAAAGAAAGAACGGCTCCTTGTTTTTTCCAATTAGAGATGCTAATAAATTTTTTATTTTATAAAAACTTTAAAACTTTAGAGCTTGCATGCCCTAAACATTGATGCCAAATTGTAATAGAAGCAATATTCATAATCGCAGAGAACGCAAAGTTTCTTAGTCTTATAAAGAGAATAGACTACCTTTATTGAAGCCTTTAGCCATCACTTTTTCCTATACATTAAAAATAGTAAAATCATTAGCTGAAAATATGATATTACAAGCATTATCTTGAGTCAATTAACCAAAATATGAGAGTTCTTTTCTTAATTTTAGGTACTATTAACACATTCTTTAATTTAAGGTCACCATCCTTAGTATGTATATTTTCTTCTAGTATGTATATTTTCTTCACCAATATGAGTAATATCTAGATTGTTACCATTACTAATATATAAAGACTATTTACCATGGTAAGGAGTAAGTTTAAAGATTACTAGTATTGTTCATGATGTGTGAAGTAAGTTTAAAGATTACTAGTATTGTTCATGATGTGTGAAGTAGTACCTGAGTCTGTATAAAGAGGGGGGTCATGCTCATCATTCATGCCAAGTGCTTCTAAGACTTGTGAAAATTCTTCTTCAAGATGAAAATAATTATCAAACCTATTTTAGCATTTAATAGAAGCATGATTACTTTTACTAAGACTTTAACACACTATGGTTCCATTTTTCTAATGATGAGGAATGTCTAATTTCTTTCAAATTTTCCTTTGTGGACATGTTGACCTTGGATTGCAGTAGGAATAAAACCAAGGCCTCTAGAATTGAATCATCCTCTATGGACACATCCTCTTCCACATTGGCTATAATAGGCTTTTTCACGGTTCACTTAATGCCCATTTGTTTCAACTTCTAGTTGCATAATCTGATCATGAGTCTTAAAAGCTAAGACAAATTGATTATATAAAGGATATGGAAGATTGGTCGGCATGTCCATGTAGAAATCTTTATATATCAGTAAAGTCCTCTTTCAAGCTGAAAAACTTTATTTGTTCCATCAAGGGGTTTCTTAATTGTAATGAGATTGTAAAAAACAGTCGTGAATTTTTAAAGATAATCATCAAAAGTCATATCCCCCTTTGTGAGGGTCATGAGAGTTTTTCAAAAAAGTTTATTTTTTAAAAACTAGGTAATAACTTTTCTTAAATTGATCTTCAGACTTGATTGGTTATGCTTTATTATCAAGATCAAGCAACAGTTCCTCAAAAATGTTTCTCAATAACCATGTGGTCAAAAGGCTAGCATTACTAAACCAAATAGAATAAGTTGGATTATCCATCTATTTTCCATCATATTGTAATTTTCTGGAAGGTTCACTTCCTTATTCAAAATATTAATGAACAATAAGGCTACAAACGAGCACAAGAACTTATACCTTCCATAAAAAATATATTGTTTGGTTGAGTTTCATGGTGATAAGGCTAGAGCATTGATAAAAATTTTGAATAATGAGCAAGGTTTCATAAGAGGAAGAATTAGCCATGAGATTGTATTTTTGTTATTTATCTCTTGTGTGTATGAACTTTAATACCATAAAAAGGATAGTGGTAAAAAATATAATCACACTCCTTGAATCAATAAGAGATAATCTTTTCTTATATATACAAATATAGGAAGGAATAAATAATGGATGAAAATAAAATATTTGGCCGCCAACGTGTTATAGCTTTAGATTGCTAACCACACATAGAGTACTATATTCACAGAAATAGAATTCTATAAAGAGAGAAGAATAATAAGAAGAAGTGAGTAGAAGAGAGAGAGAGAGAGAGAGAGAGAGAGAATAACAGATATGAGAGTTAGATAGAGAGGAGATTATTATGATTCTCAATAATGATAATACCATGGAAAATATATATTACCATTATGTTATAAGAGATGAGTTCCCCTAAATGAGCTTGTAATGTGCACCCCACATGCTTAGGACACTACATTACCCTCCTCTTCAAAGTTGACCTTGTCCTTAAGTTAAAATTTAGAAATTGAGCTTAGCAACGTCCTTCCAAGCAGACTCTTCAGGTGAAAGATTATTCCACTATATGAGAAATTCTAGAATTGTCTTGTCATGACATGTAATTTAGTTATGGCTAAGCACTCCTAGAGGCTACATGGAGACGTTGCTAGCTTTAGTGATCAAAGGAAGGGTGGGAGAGATAGAAGTATTCAGTGTGATTGAGATCTTTAGAAGAGAAATATGGAAAACATTATGAATTTGAGTAGAAGCTGGAAACTGTACATGATAAGCCACGAAGCCAATTTTCTAAATAATTGGAAATGGTCAATAAAATCTGAGAGATAGCTTCATGTTCTTATGAGAAGATAGTGAATGTTGCTGGTATGGTTGTAATTCCAAAAGACTAGGCCACCCATATTGAAACTTTTATCGATACAGTGTTTATTAACATTCTAATGCATCCTGTTATGAACTAGCATGAGATTATGTTTCAATAATTCCATAGTCTTTTGTCTCTCTTAGAGTAAGTGAGAGACTAAAGAATTTCTAGAATGGAGAAAATCAGACATATCATTGAAGTGTGGAGGGTCGTAGCTGTAAGGAGCTTTAAAAGGTGTCATTGCAGTACTAGTACAAAAAGTAGTATTGTATCAGAACTCTACATGGGAAAGCCAGCTGCTCTATTAGCTAAGTTTGTGAAATGTCATAAAATGTAGGTAATTTTCCAAGTAATAGTTGACCCTGTCTATTTTCCCATCACTCTCAGGGTGGTAGCAGTACTTCTAGCAAGTGTGGTGCCTAGATGTTTGAACAATTCACTCTGAAAGGTGCTAGTGAATATTTTGTAATGATCAGATACTATGGTCTTAGGTAACCCGTGAATTTTATAAATATGGTCGAGAAATAGAGATGCCACTTTTGAAGCAGTGAGAGGATGAAAAAATTCAATGAAGTGTGCATACTTAGTAAAATGATCCACCACCTCTAAAATGATGAATTTACATTAGGACTTGGGAAGTTGATCAATAAAATCCATTGAAATATCATTCCAAGCACCAAATGGGATAGCAAGTGGTTGTAAAAGCCTATGGTAAGGGGTTGACTCAGTTTTGCAATGTTGACATGTGCCATAGGTAGTAATCCAATTGAGTACATTGTTTTTCATACCAGGCCCTTAATAATATGTCTCAGTCTCTTATACGTAGCATGGATTTTAGAGTGCCCCCCATTGGAGAAATATGTGTGGTAGTTAGTAATTTTTACCTCAGATTAGTAGTGGTACCAATATAGATTTTCCCTATATGCTTTAATAAGTTACCAGAAAAGGAATAGTTATCTATGCTAGTAGAAGCAACCATGAGTTTAGGAATGAGTGAAGAGGTAAGAGGATCAGAGTCATAGCTGGCAAGTATGTCGTGAACCCAGAGAAATAGTGACCGTGTAAAGTGTAGTAGAGGCAGTATCTAAATCAACATTGTGTTCATGGGGGCGTTACAAAGCACTTGCTAACTTATTATCAACTCCCTTCTTATTCTAGATAGTGTAATTAATCCCCAATAACTTAATGATGCCCTTATGTTGTATGTGAGTATACAAGAGTTAGTCCAGTAAATGCCTGATGCTCTGATGATCTGTATTAATGAAAAAAGGATAATGCTCCAAATATTGGCGCCATTTAGTCACTACTAGAATAATGGTAAGAAATTCCTTTTCATAAATTGATTTGGCCTGATTTATAGGACAAAGAGCTTTACTGAGTAAAGCCAAAGGGTTGTCCTTGTTGCATTAACATAGCCCCAATGCCAATACTGTAGCAATTAGTTTCTAGTATGAAAGGCTTAGAGAAATATGGCAGAGCCACCACATGAGCAAGGTAAATGAGGTGCTTGAGTTGATTGAAAGCTTCTAATGCTTGAGAGATCCAAAAGAAGGAATCCTCTCTTAATTATGTTTGTTAAAGGATGACTGATGGTCCTATATCCTTGTATAAATTTTTTGTAATAACCTATTAAACCCAAAAATATACATAGTGCTTCCATGGTTATGGGTACTGGCCAGTTCATCATAACTTTAATTTTGTCAAGGTTAGTGTTGAAACCTACAGAAGAAACTATATAGCCTAGATACTACACTTGAGACTAGGCAAAGGTACACTTAGCTCTTTTGGCTACTAGGTTATTGAAGATTAAAATTTGAAATGAGATTTCAATGTGCCATATATGCAATTCCCAAGAATTGCTGTAAATTAAGATATGATTAAAGAAGACTAGTACGAATTTCTAAAGAAATGGGAAAAATCTTATTCATCAGGGCTTGAAAAGTGGTGGACGCATTAGTGAGACCAAAGGGCAACACCTTGAAATCATTGTGGCCTTGGTGAGTTCTAAATGCACTTTTATAAATGTCCTCCTTCCTCATTCTAATATAATGGTAACCAGATTTTAAATCGATTTTGGAGAAATAGCAAGCATCATCTAACTCATCTAGTAAATCATCAATAAGAGGGATGGGAAACTTATATTTGACAGTAATACTGTTAAGTATTATTTAATCAATGCAGAAGCACCATGAATTTTATTTTTTCTTAACAAGGATCACAAGAGAAGAAAAATGACTATGACTTAGTCTGATTAGGAAACATTGCAACATCTCATTAACTTGCTACTCAATTTTAGTTTTCTGGGCATTGTTATATCTATATGCTTGAATATTAAATAGAGTTGCAGCAGGTAGAAGAGGAATGCCATGGTCTAAGTTTCTAGCAGGAGATAAAGATTGTTGATCTTGAATGAAGTCTCATAACAAGATAGTAGGCTCTGTAGCTCCTGGTTTAATGAAATGTAAACTAGTGCTATAGACTACAAAGATGGTGTGATGCACATAGAAAATAGATAGGGAATGGAAGTGAACCATTGATGCTTCAACAATTTTCCAAATTGTTTTCCTATCATCATTCAAATAAAGCCTTCCTTTACTAACCCTTTTAAGGTGGTATGCGTAGAATCCTTGGAAAATGAAATAAAGGATGAATAAATTCAAATAAGATGGGACTATAATGTCTCATCCAATAAACTCCCAAAATAATTTGATAACCTCCCAATGACAGAATGTGAATACTAAAATTGAATTTATATTCCTACATAGTCTAATGGAATTTGAGACATTTCAATTTATTGGACAATTTATGTTCGTTAGCAAAAGTGATAGATAGAGCAAAAGCCTTAGTGATCTTAAGTTTTAATTGAGTAGGCATACCCAAGTCTAAGAAACTGTGGTGCTACTTGTGTCAATGAGCATGATGATTGGTGTTTCACCAATGAATCCTTTGATGTATACACTACCATCTAAAGAATGCATCAAAATTTCACCTTCCATTTCCGGTTCCTCTCTCAGTGAGCCATCAGGTGAGTCTAATTGATCAATCTCATCAGATGCTTCAAAAGCATTAAGATGTTTCTATTTACAAACATAACCAGGAAAATAACGATCCCCACATTTATAACAAGAGCCTACTAGTCGTCTAATATGTATGGTAGGTGTGGTGTTTATTAGTGAAGGTTGTTTATCTTTAAGGTTTGGTGAGTCTGGGTGTTTGGTGATTGGTTTGGCGGAGTCTTCGAAGACTAGTGAACATAAATTGGTAAATCTGGAATTGTATAAAGGTTTGGTTTAGATGTTTGGGTTGGCTTGGGAATTGGATTTCATTTTCAAAGGATGGCTTGGATACATTTTTTCTGCAATTTGGCTTGCTCAAAAGCTTGTTATCAGAGAGATGGGTTTGAACATCTTAATGAAAGAGTTGAGCCTCTTATTCAGGACACTTATGGAACTCAAAATAAAATATCTTCACTCAATCCAGGATTGTATTTCAACATCAATGATTTGAGTTATTCAAATTGTTCCTGGTAAGCATTAACCGTCCAAGTTTGGTGAAGCTTATTGAAGCACTCAACAATTTCAGATACAGTAAGTTCACGAAAGCATTTTCATAATTCCTTAGTGAAAAATTCCCAGGTTAATTGAGGATTTTGAGCAATCCAGCCTTGGTACTAATTGTCTACTTTAGTGTCAAGGAATAAGGAGGCAAGTTCTACTTTCTAGTCACTACAAAAAATCCATTAATTACTGTCGCAATTTATGCGTCAGTATCGGCGTCAGTAACTGGTATTACTGACGCCGAACAGTTAATTACTGACGCATAAATTGCGTCAGTATTTCCTCCGACAGTAACAAAAAAATTACTGACGCAAAAATTAATGCGTCAGTAATTACTGACGCAATTTAGCGTCAGTAATTAACTGTTTTGCGTTAGTAATTTTTTTCTAAATACTGACGCAATACTGACGAAAAAATTGCGTCAGTAATTTACTGACCCAATTTTCGCATCAGTAATTCGTCAGTAATGGGTCAGTATTGCGTCAGTAATGCGTCAGTAATATTTTCATAAATAACGACCCATTAGCGACGAAAACATGCATTTATGACAAAATTTCCGTCACTAAATATAACAAATATTGATATAAATGCCGTAATAAATAGTGAATA
>CAOJBK013007427.1:0-15251 GCA_948294925.1 Codiaeum variegatum
TATATTTATTTAATTTATATTTATATTTTTAGATTATAAATTTAATATATTTTATAATTTTTTAATATATTTTATAATTTTTTAATTATTTTATTATATAAAAATATTTATTTGGGGCGGGGCGGTGAAAAAAAACCCTTCGGGTTACGGGGCGGGGGGGTCGGGCGTAACCCGGGCCCGACCCACCCCGTTGCCATTCCTAATGTTTTGCTTCTTTTTGAAAACAATTGTTGCAGAGCAGCCACAAATGTATTTAATGTAATCTTCAAAATCTCTACCTTTCTGTCATTCAATAGTACTGTTACTCTATTGGAATTTGATTAAGAGGCCATTTCATAAGAAATTGAAAGGAAAAAGTAATCTTCCCCTCATTATTTCGTGCATGAGATACAGGCATTGGTCATTTTGCCAGAATTTAAAGTCTGATATGGATTTATTTCTTCTGATGACATCTTGGCAGTTGATTATTAGCAACCTTTACTCCGGTTATTTATCTGATTGCATTTTGAGGACTTTGGATTTTTTTGTTTCACTATGCTATTTTATATGTTAGCTGATAGCTCCTTTCATTATTTTATTTTTCTGGGTTATTTCCTCTTGCAGTAATGGGTTCATTGGAGCATCCCTTGTCAAGTCTGTCTGTTGAAGGTTCGGTAAGAGCTGATGGAGAAAGTTTTCAAGAAATCATCCAACAGGGGAAGTTCACTCTTACAAATGATACCAGCAGAGGTCCTGGAGGTGGTTCTGGAGGAACTATTCTTTTGTTTTTGCAAACACTAGATCTTGGCAATTCTGCTATTCTTTCAAGTAGTGGTGGTTATGGTAGCCGAAGTGGGAGCGGTGGAGGAGGTGGTGGAAGGATTCACTTCCATTGGTCAGAAATTCCTACTGGAGATGTTTACCAGCCCATTGCTAGCGTAAATGGAAGAATTCACGCAGGGTTTGTATTTCATCTAATCTATCCAATACTTGATATTATGGTGGCATGTTAAAACTGTGCTGCAGTTTCAAATGTTTCATTAAAACATGTCTTGTAATTCTTTTTGATTAAATGGCTCAGTAACGTTTTATTTGTGATTGAAAAAAGATTGTGTTTTTTAAACACTGACCTATCTCTGTATCCTTGTCAACTGGGTTTGAAGTTGATGATAGTTCACTGGGAATTTTGATTTGCTAATAAAAGGTTGTGCTGTGCAATTGGTATATAACTTGTTCATCATTCTGTATGGTATTCACTTTAAGTGTTCACTTATTCTTGAAAAAGGTGTTAGTGATGCGATGAGATTAATTTAGAGATTAACTGGGAATGTTGGTGGTAGTTGAACTGAGCTTGGATCTCAATCTGGATAGAGTTTGTTATATGGTTCATTCTCCTTAATTATACTTGATTTAGGTTATGTTTATATGAATTTTCTGGTATTGCTAAATCCTTAACTGCATTGCCTCATGTCAGCATAGGTTTAGCTTTCATTTCCTTCACTTTTGAAACTTGAGATTGCTCAAACTTAGTCAGTCTGAATGAGTTTTAATGAGGTTTCAGAAATATTTTGAGGGGAAGTACTGATGTTAAAGCTTTAAAAGGTTTTATATTCGATAAATTTACAAAGATCTCTCTGAGATTGACGGTGAATCTGAAATTCTACAAGTTCATGACTTTGAGAAACTTAATATCTGGTAACTTTAGATTGAGACTGCAGACTTTGGGTTGTCCAAGCTGTTTGAATTCCACCTAGCACTTAATGGCACTGTTGATCTGGGAAAGGCTTCAGCATATGATTATTTCCCCTAGTGGTAACCTTGGCAAGCTTGATATATGGTATTTTTGCTAAACTATTTTGGATGAGTAAGTGAGAATAGAGCACAGTCCTCTTTGAATGTTCTTGCTGTTTGGTTGGTTATTAAATTGTTTCAGTATTGACCCTGTGGAAGCTACAGATTCATACATCTAAGATAAACTTATATTCCTAGATCTTTTTTTTTTCTTTCTTTTTCTAAGAATTGCCAGTACATTTTGGTCATCTCATTACTGGGAGCAGACTCTTTTCGTTTTTAAATTTTGAAAAACTGTTTCAGAGAATAGAACGCCCTTTCTTGTATTTCCTTGGCATAATATGAGGCATTGCATTTGTTCTGGTCAAAGTTATGTAATGGCTTGCAGTTGCTATGTGAAAACTCTTATATATTTTTGGTGTTGATGTTACAGAGGAGGGATAGGCAGAGATGAGGGTCATGCTGGAGAAAATGGAACGGTGACAGGGAAAGCTTGCCCAAAGGGGCTGTATGGAGTATTTTGCCGGGTAATGTTAATGTCTTAACACCTTTTTCATTTAAAAAAAATGTGTTGCTGTATTCTATGTTGAGATCTATGAGTGCCTCCAAGGATTTTCGATCTTTTCGTTGAATGTTATGGCTAAGAAAAGAGTGTTATATGAAATTGCTGGAGTTTCTTTCCTTTCTTGCGATGATAAAAACATTTTTCAATTTGTTTTCTAAACTTTCTTTTTCTGTTGGAATCCTAGTAATGCTTTTGTTCCATTAAGAGGGGATAGCTCTCCCTATACAAAGGGGGATAACTTGTGCTATTTGTAACCCCCCATATCCCCAGATCAATTAAGATAACTCTCCTGGAAAATTGATCTCAAGAGTTCTAATTAATGCTTTGAAGCCTTTGACTTGAGACATGGATGGTCAAGGTCAGGGAGCAAATTTCATAACTATTTGATAGCGGTAATAGGTGAAATCTTTACTATGATAAACTGCATTCTGTGATGATCATTTAGGCTTCTTGGAGTTTATATACTCTTTTTCTTATTATTTATTGATTGGCATCTTCAGGAATGTCCAGCTGGCACTTATAAGACTGTGACAGGATCTGATAGAGCTCTTTGTCTTCCTTGTCCTGCCAATGACCTTCCCCACCGTGCTGTCTATGTTCCTGTCCGAGGTATATATTGAAAGAAGACATATAACTGTTTTATACCTTGTGAAGTTATATATCCTCATGAAACTTTTGTTATATCCAAAGAAGATATATAATTTGCATATGCTGTCCAAGGGATCAGAACCCTGGGGACTTATGTTTGGGAGCTCATATCAATGCATTTATGAAATCAGTTGTCTATAGAAAGTCAGTCTCTTCTAATTGTGTATTATAAAGAAGGTATATAACTATTATATGCCTTTAACTAGCATGATTGTGGAGTGTACGGTCATGATAGCTTTCACTTTCTGAATTCTTCTGTGAATCCAATATAAGTTGAATTTTCTGAGGTAGACAAATAATCTGGGGGAGAGGAGTGGACACTCTTATGAAGTGCAGATGAAGAGATTGCACACCTGGATGTGCAGACTCAGCCATATATGTCTCTTGCTATTTTTTAACATGACCTTGTAAAAAAATTAACCCTTACTTTGTCCTCGTAAACAGGTGGTATTGCAGAAATGCCATGTCCTTACAGATGCATCTCAGACAGATTCCATATGCCACATTGTTATACAGCCCTTGAAGAGTTGATTTACACATTTGGTGGGCCATGGCTTTTTTGTCTTCTTCTTATAGGTCTCCTCATCCTCCTAGCCCTGGTTCTTAGTGTTGCGCGAATGAAATTTATTGGAGTTGATGAATTACCTGGCCCAGCTCCCACTCAACATGGCTCTCAAATTGATCACTCATTTCCCTTCTTGGAGTCATTGAATGAGGTTCCATAAGGCTTTTGACATTCTGAATTTCTGCAATTTTTGAAAATTAATCCTCAGCTTTTTGAAGCCTTTTGCTAGATCCACCTCATTTTTTTATGTATTTTTTTGTTTGGATGGTTGTGGTTGTGTTTGTGATGTGTTGCATTTCACTTACAGGTTTTGGAAACAAATAGAGCTGAGGAGTCCCAGAGTCATGTGCATAGATTGTATTTTATGGGCCCAAATACTTTCAGCCAACCTTGGCATTTTCCACATACACCACCTGAGCAAATAAAAGAGATAGTGTAAGTCAAATATTATGTTGTTGGTTTGACTGGTACTATAATCTGCAATATGTGATGTAGGACAGATTTAGAAAACCTGTTCTACTATTAATTTTGTAGAAATTAAAGTACTAAAATTGAAATTCCAGGTCTGATTCTAAAAGAATTCAGGTCTGGACAAATAATTAAGCAGAAAAAAAAGGATAAAGCTTCTAAGATTCACACTTAGATGTTTAGGAATCACAACTTAACTTTGTTGGACATCTAGGGTTGAATTGAGTCCCAATTTGTAGCAATAATGGATACTTATTTTATTAATTCTTCAAACTCTGAATAATAAAGATTACAAGTATATTGTTGAACCAAATCCTAGACCTACTAGGGTTAGGAATTATAAACTAGGTAGTAACAAATTAATACTGACTAGGAAAACAAATCAATTACTAATTAGGAAATGCTAAGCCCATTAAAACTTCCTAAGTACAAATAAAGTCTCAAGAAAATGATGATAATAATAAGTTACTGTAAAAATTAAAGAAATACACTCAGCCCTGTTTTTTTATTATTTTATTTTTTGAAAGTCTCTCGTCCGTAATAAACCGAAATTCAAAATTTCTCCTTGATATTTTCCTTTTCTTCATCATTTCTCTCGGTTAGAGAAAACTCGACCTCAAGTCTTGAAATGCCTAAGAAGCAAAAGCAATAATGCATAGATTTGAATTCAGACTTCTTAACAATTGGTAGCAAACAAAATACTTGAAATCTCCCTTTAGACTCCCCTATGAACTCATTAGGAATAATAAAGTCCACCCACCTGTTAAATGTAACACAAATTCACCACATGGAGCATCTTTCAACACTTGAACAACAAATTTGACGTCTTGTTTCTTTTCTACATGTTGATCATAGAGTTGAAGGGGCTCTCTTGGTAGTTTCAGTTGTTGTTCCACCCCTTGTGCTGGTTGAGGGAGTGTCGCTAGTTGTTCAATAGGTTTTACTACTTGCTGTCTTGAAATCTTTGCATGTGAATCTAGCTTAGGGCATTCCAGTCGCACGTGATTCTCCACTTTTGGCATTCCTACCCCTTCACCAACACTAGACAGTTTGCAAATTAGGTCTTAGGAATAATTTTTTGGTACAGCTTGTAGGGTTTGATCAACTTGATGTTGTTCTTCACCAATTCTATGTGGAGCTGGTAGTGGCTGGTTAACTATCACAGCAGATTTTTTAGGAGTAAGTTTGCCAGAACCCGTTGAGTTTGAAACATTCTTTCCTATTTGTCTATTCTAGCTTCCAGTGCATCAAAATGGTTTTCCATTGTGTTTGTCAACTGATAGATCTGGTTGCAATTCTGTAGTTGCTTCCTAATGACTTACTTTCATTGACTCAAGCTTTGAAATCAACTGAGCATTCAACACCATTATTGTAGAAATTTAACCAATAAGGATTTTCAAGCTTACCAAATTGATGTATGACAGATTTACAAAACCTATTCTACTATTATTTTATAGAGATTAAAGGACGAAACTGAAATTCTAGGTCCAATTCTAAAAGAATTCAGGTCTGGACTGAGAATTACGGATAAAAACTTCTCTTAGTCATACCTGGAAGGTTTAGGAGTCACACCTAAACTTTCTTGGACATCACACCCAAGATCCCATGGGATCACACCTAGGGTTGAATCAAGTCACACAATTCGCAGCAATAATGCTTAATTGTTTTATGGGTAAATATCACAAAAGCACTATATGATTTAACATGTTTTTAGATATGACCATGTGATTCAAATCCTCTCTACTGTGACCTTATGGTTTCCTCCATTAACTTATCACATTAGTTACAAAATTCATAACGTGGTTAATTGTTACTTACGTAGCGTTGACAACTGCCACATCTGCATCACGTAGGCTATATTTAAGGGAACTATGCATTTTGTTACGAGTATGATAACGGACAAAAGATAAGCTCATATATGAAAACGTGTTAAATCAAATGGTATTTTTGTGATATTATCCCTTATTTTATTGATTCTCCAAACTCTAGATGGTAAAGATTACAAGCCTAGATATTTATAGAGTTGAACCAATCCTAAACATGCTTGGATTAGGAATCCTAAACTAGTAAGTAAATCAATGCTAACTAGGAAAACTAATCAATTACTAATTAGGAAAATACTAAACCTGCTAAAACTTCCTAAATAAAAATAAAGACTCCAGAAAATAATAATAATAAAAAAAATTATTGTTAATGTAATTCTGAAACTTAGAAATTCCCTCAGCCCTAATGAATCCTTGATATTTTCCTATTCTTCATCAATATGAGATCTTAAGCAGCTATTCTCATTTAATACTGCAGATATGAGGGCGCATACAATACATTTGTGGATGAGATGAATGCTATAACTGCTTATCAGTGGTGGGAAGGTGCTGTGTATAGCATTCTTTCTGTTCTGTCATATCCCCTTGCATGGTCATGGCAGCAATGGCGGAGGAGAATAAAATTGCAAAAGTTGCGTGAGTTTGTTCGATCAGAGTATGATCATGCTTGCTTACGCTCTTGTCGTTCACGAGCTCTCTATGAAGGGCTAAAGGTTTGTACTCTAAAGCATTTGGTCTAGTTTGTTTTGTAGCACTATGTTGTAATAGAACACCTGTAACTTTTGCTAGTCATACTCTCCATGTACTCTATAGTGAATCTTATATAACTGTAATTTGTCATTTAAGTTGGTGTAGCACTGTCTACTCTGCTCTTTAGCTCGTAAGTTCATTAAAACATTTTTTTCTTGGATGATGATTTAAGGATTTTTAATACTGGCTGAATATGAGGTTATTTTTTATGTTTGGTCTCAACACGTCTAAATTAAGCCTTATTTCTGTTGGTTGGATTGGCTGCTTAAATCTGTATTATCTAGCGTTTCTTCTTCTTATGTCTGGCAAGCATCTAGATCCAAATTTCAGTGAGATCTGGAGCTTGATTTCTTCGGTCGTCATTTTTTGGGTTTTTGGTACTCATATTGAGATAAATGACGTGCCAGTTTCTTTGTATCCTTTCTTCTCTTGTTTTCTCTAGCTCTCCTCTTCAGTTATCTCTTTCAGATTTTATTATTTATGGCAAATCTTTTTTGCCATTCATATCTGAAACTTTAATCTTAGCTGCTGCCTGCCATTCGTATATGGTTCTGTTTGCCTGACAATGAATAGCTCTTTGGTATCGTTATTATTTTGTCAGTTCGGTATTCAGTATGCTTGATATGATATTTGCTATAAATTACTTGTTTGGAAGTATTTTCTATTATAATGGGTGCTCAAATATTGAAGACGAATTGATTTGTTATTGCCTTTTTTGTTATTATTGTGAAGTCAAAACTGAGAAATTCTTGACACTGCATGAGAACTGAAATGTTAAGTAGCACATGGTATAGATCTCAATATCATATTTGATCATTTTGCTTGTTTTTAGACTGCTTCCTGTTCGGTACATCATTAGGTTTCATCCCACCCCCCACACCCACCCCACCACCCACCTTCCTCCCTCCACTCAGAGAATTGAAATGCCTAACAAGATTGATGATGATTTTCTCCATTATTCTTCTCATTTCCCCTCCATTATACTCCTACCCGCACATATTCTTGGGGACTATAATGGGGAACTATTTTTGTTTGGAGTCTCTCTAAAACCAACCTTTTGTTGCGGACAATGTCTGATATTAAAATGCAAATATGGCTTTTGAGCTTGTGAATCTTATGTCTCGTTACTGTAGGTAGCTGCGACTCCTGACTTAATGCTAGCATATCTGGACTTCTTCCTTGGTGGGGATGAGAAAAGAACAGATCTTCCACCTCAGTTACATCAAAGGTTTCCAATGTCTATAATCTTTGGAGGTGATGGGAGTTACATGGCTCCTTTCTCAATTCAAAGTGATAACATTCTTACTAGCCTTATGAGCCAGGTTTGTCATCTGATTCCCAGAAGTCTCTTGCTTTAATCAAGCATAGAGTCGAGGGAAAAATGTTTGTCCTCAGCAACATCATCTTTGCTGTAGCTCCATAAGTATTCATTTAATTGTTTTTCTGGCTTGTAGATGGTCCCTCCTACCACTTGGTACCGTATGGTGGCTGGTTTGAATGCTCAATTGCGGCTAGTTCGTCGTGGGCGGCTACGTCTAACATTTCGATCTGTCATTAAATGGCTTGAAACTCACGCGAATCCTGCTTTGAGAATCTATGGGATACGTGTTGATCTTGCATGGTTTCAGGCCACGGCTTGTGGTTATTGTCAGTATGGACTCTTGGTTTACGCTGTTGAACAAGAAACTGTTGAAAGCATTGATGGTGCTAAAGCAGCTGATGAGCAAGAGAAGCGGTAATGGTTTTTTAAGTAGCCATTTGATGTGATTAGGTTCAATCCTTTTGACCTTGCTTGGTAGTTAGTATAAGTAGGTATATATCCATTGTGGTAACTTGTTAAGAGTGTATGACATTGTGGTTTTACATAAATGGGTAAGCGCCACAATTCTTCATTTCATTCGATAATCATCTTAGGCATTTCAAGTTTTTGAAATCTTGAAAATTTTCATCATAGTAATAGGTCAAGCTGCATTTTTGAGTCTTGGACTGGATAGAAACTTAATGACGTTTTTATGATTAAAGCAAGCAGATTTAGGTGAAAATGAATAATATATGCATGCAGACAGGAAGAAGCACATTGACTGACTTACGGGACATGAATGGATTTTTCATATCTGCCTTGCCCTTTTCTTTTCTTGGGTCAAGTCCTACCCCAGGAAACCCAGATCTGGAAAAGGTCTCCTACTGGTTCGAACCCCCTCCTCCTGCTTATCTTCCCTCCTGATCTGGGCCAGGAGTGATGAACTGGCCAAGGTGACCTGAGAAAAAAGTTGAAAAAGGAAATTGGCTGGTCCCAGGTCACCTGTTTCTAGAACCCGGGATCTGGAAACAGGTCTGTATAATGAGCTTGATGCTCATAACATATTTCATTGACCTCTTTGGTTTGATTCAACTGATTTTACTCGAGATGAACAGATCATGAGTACTTGTGGTTGTGCATATTATGCATGTCCATATAAACATGTATACAGGAGCATATATCTGATGATAAATTGAAACTGACAGTTTTTCTCTAACCTCATGGTTAACAGTATGAAAGTTGCTTACAGGGGAAATCCATCTGTTCATCTGGCAATAGATGCACTATCAGGCCAAGCCCCCAGGAGTAGTGAAAATAACACGAGGTGGAAAAAGAGTTTTGGGGGGAGTATAGATACTAACAATTTACATATGCTTGAAGAGAAGAGAGATATATTTTGCGTTCTCTCTTTCATAATTCATAATACTAAACCTGTTGGCCACCAGGTAATGCTCAAAATCAATGAGATCTATTTTCTTAGTGAAGTTGACCAGCAATTGAACACGCTAATGTATTTATTTTCTTCTTATAGGATCTTGTTGGTTTGGTCATATCAATGCTACTTCTAGGAGATTTTAGCTTAGTGCTGCTTACCTTGCTCCAGTTATATTCAATTTCACTGGTAGATGTTTTTCTGGTTTTGTTCATTTTACCTCTTGGTATTCTTCTACCATTTCCTGCCGGAATCAATGCTTTATTCAGTCATGGACCTAGGCGTTCTGCTGGCCTTGCACGTATATATGCTTTGTGGAATGTTACATCCTTGATTAATGTTGTAAGTTTCTGATTCTATCAAATTAGCTATGCTTTTTATGTTCATCTGCCATGCCAGTAACCTTCATGAGATTTTTTTTGTTCCCTTGGGTGCATGGTTTTACATAACGGCCGTTATATAACGGGATTTTAGCCTTCCGTTACCTTTATACCCATTATATAACAGAAATTTTTTTTGTAACGGTAACGGCCGTTATTACCGTTATGTAATGGTGACATAACGGGCAACACACTAATTTCAGTGTTCTACACTAAAAACATACCATTTTCTCAACATTTTCCACCCCTTTTCATAAGATAAAATTTTAATAAAGCTGAAAAATGAAAACAACTAGTAAAACAAAGCGAAAAGGAGGAAAGAAGTGAAAGAAAAGTGTAAAAATGAGTAATTTCCAACTTTTTGTAGAGTTCAATGGAATTATTATTGTTTTGGTCGAAATTTTCAATATTTCTCAAATTACAATTTTTTGCGGTAAAATTGCGTAGCGGTTGACCGTTACCGTTTTGTTATGGCCGCAATGGTCCTGATACCGTTACACACGACCACGACCGCAAAACTAACTGCGACTGCGATTTAAATCTATGCTTGGGTGGCAGAGAAATGGATCTGTTTATCATCTTTGAATGAATATATCCTCTTAACCACACTTGTTTTTCTGCCAGGTTGTGGCATTCATTTGTGGATATGTTCACTATCATAGTCAATCGTCCTCGAGTAAAAAGTTTCCGTTTCAGCCATGGAATATTAGCATGTAAGTTGTATCTCAGGCATCTTAAGAAATCCAATTAAATGATCTGTTATGGATTTTGGAAAACCTAAAATAGACTGGTACCTGTATGATTGGTGATTGTGCAGGGATGAAAGTGAATGGTGGATATTTCCGGCTGGACTGGTTCTCTGTAAGATTTTACAATCACAACTTGTTAATTGGCATGTTGGGAATTTGGAGATTCAAGACCGGTCACTGTACAGTAATGATTTTGAGCTCTTCTGGCAGTCGTGATAAAATGTCAAAAAAGGCATTCCACATTGAGAAGCTTCTTTTTGTTCTTGTTTTGTATCGTTTTTCAAGCTCTAGGGGAATTGTTGACACAGAGAAAGTAGAAATAGGAAAAATAGGGGGGAAATATAAATTAGAGAGCATTCATTCTTGGATTTTCTCTTCAACAATGTGCCGTCAGGTGATTTTGTTTTTTTCTAAGTTCCTGTATTCTATTTGTCTCATAATGCCAATGTAAATATTATTAAGGGTTAATACCCATCCACGGAGTTTGCATTTTGAGAGCAGCTTTCCGTACTTCTCTTCTGAATATTTGAAATAATGCAGGTTTGGCTAATGAAGGATGAGTAAAGTGACCTGTGAAATTACAGGGAATCACAATCAAATATGTATTATTCTAAAAGAGGAATTTATGCTGCATACGGGAATTCTCAAAACTTTTACTAACGTTTTCATTTGTCATTTTTATAACTTTTTTACACCTATGCAGCTCTTTATGCAGATAAATAGTATTCTGACCTCGACATAGCATATTAACAATTGATATGCGTTGCTTTATATGGATTTTGAGAATGTGCCAGTACATATAGGCGAACTCTACACGCTTTACTTTTTGTAAACATATATACTGGGTATATTCTTATGGGAGATATGGGTTTCTTGTTAAATTTTTGATAAAAAATAAAATTAATTAAATAAAATTTATTGTAAATTATATTTTTTATACTTTCTAAATAGTCTTTTTTTGGAGAGAAATAAGGGTTCAGCTTTCATTAAGAGATAACAGAAGCTGTATCAGCAAAGAAATAGTTTAAAGCATAACATGGAAGCATGGCTACCCAAGTTGCCATTCTATGATTCTGGGGAGAAATGGCACCCTTGGCAAGAGATTGAGTCACCATATTTGCTTCTCTCTTAACATGAGACAATCTAATAAATGGTCCTAATAAACATCTAATTTCATCAATAAAAAAAATGTTGAGCAAGCCCCTTTTACCATTCACTGCTTGAACAATTGACAAACAATTTGATTCTACTTCTCTCGCTAACCAAGAGGAGTTCAGCATCCAACGTATCACCTCTTGAACTGCCATCAACTCCATCAAGAAAGGAGGACCAAAACTCTGAATGGGTGCTGGCATTATAGTTAGAACGTGACTAGCTTCATTCCACAAAACTGCTCCTACTATGGCTGTCTGATTTTTCCCATCAATGGCAATGTCTATATTTAATTTGAACTACCCAAATTTAGGTGGAAACCATCTCGAACAGAAACTTCCGCCATTGTTTTAGCCTTCACCTGCGAATCATGGAACTGCTGCAGCGACATTAATGCCTTGTCAACAACTTGATTCCTGGGGATTAAAATACCTTCCCATTTTGCTTGGTTTCTCGCCCACCAAATTGAATTAAACACTGCAATAATCCTCTCTGTTAACTCTCTATCAGCCACAACAAAAAAATTCAGCAACCACTCACCAACTAACTGACACCTTGGAGGAGCTGTAATATACCCAACCACTGAAAATTCTCGCCACACCTCATTAGCGAAACTGCATAACCAAAAGGCATAACACAAACCATCCTCCATAGCATTACACATGTTGCACACTAATGGAAACTCCATTTTCCAATTTTTGAGACCCGCCTATGTTGGATTATTATCATTACAAAGCCTTCAAGCAAAAATTTTCTATTGAGGAGTGACATTAGCTCCCCAGATTTTATCCCAAATGATATTTTCCTCACTACTAGAAGTTGCAACCTTAATAGTAGATTCCATAGCTAAATGATACCCTGACTTAACATTATACAATCCATTTTTGGTGAAAAACCAAGCTAGACGGTCATTCGGTTGTGCTGAGCTCAAAGGAATTGATAAAATAAGTTTCGAATCACGAGTAAGAAAGTGCTCCTTAATGAAATCCTTTCTCCATACACTTTCCTGAATGAGTGTTGAAATCATAATATTATGTAGAGAAATAGGGGCTATAGTGATAGTCTTGAAAGTAGAAGGCATGGGAAACCACGGGTCCCGCCATACCGAAATTGATTCGCCACTCCTAGCACACCAATATAAACCTGAAGATAATAAATGGATAGCCGATACTAAGCTCCTCCTACCATAACTACATCCAATAACAGCATGGGTTTGAAGCAAACTAGAATCACTAAAATATTTCTCCTAAAGCACTCTAGAGGTCAGCGACGTAGAATTATGCAGTAGTCGCTAACCTTGCTTCGCTAAAAGAGCTATATTGAATTCCATAAGCTATCTGAAACCGAGACCCCCTTATCTTTTGGCAAACACATCTTTTCCCAACAAGCCCAATTTATCCAGTTGCTCTCATTCTGAACATCACCCCACCAGAACGAGTTCATAATCTTCTGTAAAGCATCCGCTGTGGACGATGGAATCAAATACACTACCATAGTATAAGTAGGCAAAGCTTGCAATACAGATTTAATCAATACTTCCTCCCCACCCATTTTTAGACATCTACCCTTCTAGGCTGAAAGTTTCTTTCTGAAACGATCTCTGATATTTCTAAAAGGATCTCTCCTTGACTTACCCACTATGGACGGAACTCCAAGATAACTACTCGTAAACTCAGATAATTGAATACCCAAAAAGCTAGTAAAAGATATTCGCTTATCCTGGCGAACTCTAGAAGGAAAAATAGTGCTTGATTTTTCAGGGTTAACAAACTGACCTGATGCTGCTTCATAGATATGAAGAATATGTTTTAGTGCAGAAGCTTCACTTGGGTTAGCTTTACAAAACAACAGGAAATCATCAGCAAAAAATAAGTAAGTGATAGGTGGAGCTGAAGGAGCGAGTTTAATCCCATAAATTTTCTGAGCCAAAGTAGCATTTTTTAAAAGTCCCGATAACACATCCACGCAGAGAATGAACATATATGGTGACAAAGGGTCACCCTGACAAACCCCCCTCCCTGGGATAACTTTTCCCGCTAAGCCACCATTTATCAAAATTGAATACTCAACATAAGACACACAATGTATGATCAAAGTAACCCATTGCATAGGAAACCCCAAAGCCTGCAGAACAAACTCTATAAAACCCCACTCCAAATGGTGGGCCCTCTAGTGTAAGAATGCATCAGTTAGATACATTCAAGTAATTAAGGATATGTATGATGGGGTGGTTAGTAATGTACGTACTGTCGGAGGTGATATAAAAGATTTCCCTATCACGATCGGATTACATCAAGGTGTTAGCAGAGTATGCCCTAGATCTTACATTCAGCATGTGAATGTAAACGAAAACCTTATTGGTTTAAGTATATATGTTCTTTATATGAATACATTCCTAGTATCGAACATATATATGTCCCTTAAGTATTCTGTAGGGAATCTATTCTCGAAGAGTTTGAGAATATGAGTGACGGATTGTCCTTATAACAGATGCTTTAAAGGTTGTTCATGGTCATAGGATTATTGGTAGGGACACCATTAATCTGGAAAACCATCACCTCTGTTGTCATCCATGATAAGTATGAGATACTTGTTGGTCTAGAGATCATGAGTCACATGCTACATACATTCGTGACAACATGTGAGCACACTCATGAGATGAGTAGTTGAACAGTGATGTTAGATGATGGATACATGGGTTGTTACCTACTAGTCAATATCGCATCATCTAGATTATGATTATGCATATAATCCTTAGACTTGAGGTGACATGTTATCTGGCATATTGGAGGCTATGGTTTGTTACTGCTTACATACCAATGCTAGTCACGTATTGGTATATAACATGTGGTAGCCATAATTTGTGGTATGTTGGGATAAGTGTTTAACCAAGAAAGGATTCATTAACTTAGGTAACAAAGGAAGGACTCCTATTACTTCTACTTGTTCTTGATATGCAAATCTTTGGCCAGAGTGGAAAGGTTCACTAGAAAAAGTTTATAATAGGAACCAATTTATCGAAAAGTCATACCGAATAAGATTATATGATCTAGCACAAAGGGTTTGACTTATTCCATGACCCTAGCTGAGATCGGAAATCTGTAATGAAGGGATTCAAGTGTACGTTAATCATGATCAAGAGGTCCATGCTTACGTTAAGGATATGATCACTGACATTCATTTCTAATTGGGTAGTCATGATATGTTATGCTAGACGTCACTTATGACTTATAGGACTAAGTGTGGAATTAGGTTAACACACTTGGTGGGAAGAAAATAATTTTCTTTATCCCATTGCCAATTAGAACATGAACCTAGTAAGTCACATACCTAATGGTGATTCCCATTAACTTGTATGTACCATATTAATAATTAATTAAAGAGTTTAATTAATTGTTAATGATGATAGAATTGAACATATAATTAAATTTACAAGGATCCTAGCATATCTTGATGTTCAATTTACAAAAGGAAAATTTCAATTATGTCTTAGTTTGTATGAGATACAAATGGGTATGACTAGTTGAAATGACTTTGGACTAAGATGATAATTAATTACATAAGATGTGATTAATTATTTGGCAAAGATGATTCCTACTAATTTCATGTGTTAATTACATTGACTTGTTGACTAATTACTTAGTCAATT
>CAOJBK013008536.1:0-12161 GCA_948294925.1 Codiaeum variegatum
CTAGCTTTTCATATCATCTTGAAGTCCAACACTAACAACCTATGTTGGGTTGTTAAAACTTCACCCGAAATGACTTTGCAATCCTTACAAAAGGCTCTGTTAGACTTCCTTGTGAGCAAGTAGTCAATTTGACTCTTGTTATACCCGGTTTTAAAGGTAACCAAATAAGATTCTCTTTTCATGATGCAGGTATGCGCTAAAAGTAACTCATAAGTCATTGTAAAATCAAGAATGCTCTTCCCCTCCTCATTTTTACTCCATAGTCAAAGCCCCCATGAGTCTCTTCATAACCACTTCGGTCATTTTCCACATGACCATTTAAGTCTCCACCAATGAAGACATTCTTCTCAATTGGTATGCTTTGCATGACATTATCCATGTCCTCCTAGAACTTCTACTTGCACTCAAAATCAAGACCAACTTTCGGTGCATAAGCACTAATCACATTAAAAACTATCCCTTCTAAAACTAGTTTAACTACAATAATCCTATTCTCCACTCTCCTCATCGAAACTACCGCATCCCTTAGAGAAATATCTACAATAATGCCCACCCCATTCTTACTCTTCTTTCTTCCCGTGTACCATAATTTATACCCTTTCCCAATCTCCCTGCTTTTCTCTCTTAACCATGTAGTCTCTTGAATACAAGTTATGTTCACTCTCTTCCTCTCTAAAGTGTCAACTAGATATATAAGCTTACCTGTAAGGGATCCTATGTTTCAAGTGCCTATCCTAATTCTAGTCTTCGCCCGTACTCGTCTCTTCCCTCTCCTAGACTGGTTCCTAGTCCTAATGCCATCAAAAGCTTACGAGCTACTCACACTATCACTATTGCTACTAGAATAAAAACTATTTCTAGAACTACCCCTCTCTCTACCACTATACATATCTCTATCTCTATCTAGAGCTAGCTTCTTTACCCACACTCACTTAGCGTCATATCCGGGCGCCGACATGACGCGTCGCTTTCGGGGAACTCCCTATGCCCTTGCCTATTTCTCACTACACCCGGGTTCTGATGTAGCGCATCGGGGAAGCCCCAACGTTTATCATGTATTGTGAATCCAAATGAAAGTTTCGGCAAAATTTTTACATTGGTTGCCGACCTACCACAACCCTCCTCCTTCATCCGGGTTTGGGACAGGCTAGACACGGTGACCCCTATCTAGGTAGAGTTGAGTATTATAATTCTCTAGCTTAAATTAATTGTTATTAGGTTGGATTAGTTTTTAGTGGTGAGTTAATGCAGTGATTATGCACTGGAGTGGTTATTTTGCTTACAACTAGAGGGAAAAACTCAAGGATTTTAGTCTTCAATGAAGATTTGTTCTTTATTTATCTTCTTCCTCCTATTATTTTCAATGCCAGGTAAGTGAGTTGTATATATTATTTATTGGTTTTTGTGTTTTCTATGTATTTATTGAACTTGTTCATGATCCTGTTAATGGCCTCTGCTTGCAATTAATGTGTGTACATTGTTCCATGATGATGTGCTAATTATCTATAGTCATGGTGAAGTTAGTAGAGTACAAAAAGCAGGATATTTGAGCATAAATCATCTGATTTGTATATGTTTCACTTAAATTACTCCATTATGGATTCGTCTTATATGGGAAAAGAAAATTGTTTTTATTTATTGATTTATTTTTTTGTGAAATTGATCCACAGTGTATATGAATACTTCATGTCATTAATGGAAATTATCAAATTATTAAAAGAAATTATGAAATTACTTCACTGAATTACCGATTAGCTACAATTTTTTAGGGTGATTTTAATATACTTGAATTTCTTAAGGGACTTATTGCATTCACTGAATATATTTATATTTTCTATTTTATTGCAGTTCAACAGTGGGTATACACAAAAACGTCAAAGCGTAATCATGATCACCAGTACTATCACAGTTGTCCTTTTCAGCACGGTGGTAAGTCTCTCCTCCTTAAACCAAATTGCCTTGTGATAAACTGAGTTTGGCCAAGTCGTTTGGGGGTTAATTTGTATTAGTTGGCTTGGCCTCATGATACAAGCATCATTTCAAAAGCTATATCACAGATCACATATGACTAAAGAATAGAGCTAAAAAAAAGTTACCTGGTATGCCAATCATAATCCAAAGGTTCTAAATTACAAAAATCTTCTTTCTATGGATGAATAATGTATCCAACAGCCAAACTGATGAGAGCAACTGTACAAACATACAAGAGAGGAAAACCCACCTGAATTCTTTTCATTTTGTTCCTCTTTAACAAGTCCTACAAAGGGAAAATAGCCAGTATCAAAACCACTGGAATAAGCAGCAATCAAGTCCTCTAGGAGCTTGTAAGTGCGAATAACTAATAAAAAGAATGGTTGGAGTTCCACATTCCTTATGAACATAGGGTGTGTTTGGTATGGCATAATGCAATGCGATGTAAAGTAATCAAATGTATTTCTATTGTAAACATTATACTAGATTATATTACAGCTTACCAAACATCCCCATAGTGTTTTCAAGTAGGTGGTGGAGTTGTATTGTATTAGAAAAGAGAAACAGGCTTGAGGATTAAAAAGACAGTAGAGGAAGTTGATGATTATTCAACAGAAAAGAGCTTGGTAATAAATTACTTACTATTTCATGCTTGACCATATCTTTCTCTTTAATGGCTGTGCTTCTCTCATCTGTCAGCTTTGTGATCATATGATCAGCCTGCCAAAACGAACAAACCAATGAATATAAATTTGATAACAAGACTTGGGTATCAAACTGAACCTGTGATTCAAGGTTGCAAGCCTCCAAGTTGAAGCTACTAAGGTCAAAAACATACCTCTCTTAGTTTTGAATCCATTATTTGCAGCTTCAATTTAAACTCCTCAAAGTCCTTAACTAATTTTGGTTCTGCTACAACCTTAGCTGATTTCAATTCTCCTGCATCATCAGCTGGTGTTGGTTCACTCTCCTTGACCACTTTTAACTCGTCGATATCCTTGGCAGGTTGAGAGCCAAATTGATGCTCAGGTAACTGATACAAGACAAATTCAGGTTCCCTACAATGTTCAATCAAAATTCAGCACTTAAGCCTATTTTTTTTATTACGGGACCTACCTTTTGAAGGGGCGGTATGTTTTCTAAGCCATTCTGCGCTGTGTCTTTGTTAACCAAAGTGCCATAAGATGGATCTTTCTTCAACTCTCCATTGTTTGGAAGCAGAACTGGTGAATGTGGTGGACTAATCAGAACCACTCTCAGCTTCTTTTCCTCAATGTCTTTCCCACTTTCTTTAGAAAACTGTCAGACAAGACAACAATAAACAACTAAAGATAAATCTGAAACAGAATATAAGACAAATTCTTATTAAGAAAACAACATAGAACGAAAGCGTAAAATAATAAATTCTTACCATATCAGATGTAATATCGTCATCAGTTGTTCCAAAAGGCATGACCATGCTTTGAACTAAGAACTTGTCCTTGCAATGCGAATCAGGTGGAGCTGACTTCTGAGCTATCACGGTAACTACAAGAGTCAAAAGAGTATCATACTTCTGATAATTTTAGAAAATGCAATGCAAGTAAATTCAATTAGCTCAAAATCTTAATCTTTGCATAATGCAATTGCCAAATGCACAAAGTTCATATTGTACACTGTCTATTTCAGAAAAAGACAATAAGACAATATCATATATAGCATGTTCTATCACGTAATTAATTATTTACTTGTTTAGGTGTTGACTTCTTTTTTTTCTATTTTTTAAGCGAGTTTGGCGGTACCAAACAACTAAAAGTAATATTTATCACAAGTACACTTAAAAGGAAAACAATAGGGGAATCTATCTTCAAACATTAGCAAAGGCAGCCATTCGATGAACTGTTACCTTCTAGAGCTTAATGTTTCATTCAGTTGAGTATGGCTAGAATCAGGTGATTTTACTGCCTGAAATCACAAAATCTGAACATTGTAAAAAATTAAATATCAATCTAGGAGCACAACTATCACAGATACTGGCTTTGTTTTCTATCACCCACATTAACAGATGCATGCCGCATAGCCCTTTCTGATGTCCTTAGATGAAACATCTGAAAGCAATAAAAAACGTAGAAGAGTATCAGAAAATCACGCAAGAAAATTACACGATTCAATCACTCAAGATACATCCAGAAACAAGTGCATAAAGCACAAAACACTTGTTTAATTACTTGAAACTGTGGCAGTTGTGGAGTGCTCTTTTTGGGTACTTGTACTGAAGGAGCAAGAATCTGCCAAACCCAAAATAGATTAGAAAAAGAACAATACTTAGTATCTTTAAGAAGCAGTTTATGTTGAGACTAGTGATTCCACAAAGTTTAAAGAGATGGAGGAAACAAACCAAAAAAACAATTCTAACTCTAGTACCAACTTTTCTATTCAATGGTCTTGCTCTAAACGTAAATGCATCTGATTTTGTAGTCTCATCAATCTCCGAAATAATCTTGGACCTGAAAGTTCAGAATAGAACACATATCTTGATCGTATCAGGCAATGTTTATAGTTAAAGCCTCCAAGTCTGACAGAAAAAAAGAGTTGACAAGATGTGGATGCTACCTATGTCTTTCTGCCCTATTAGCTGTTTCCAGATTTGGTTCTCTGGGAATTGTAACTTTAGGTTTAGAAAGTGCTGCCCGAACGTCAATAAGTCCAACCTGCAACATAAATCAGAATTGTCTATGAAATTTGCAGATCATATAGCTAATAGATTTGGCTTATGATTCAGTAAGAAAATCTCTCCAAGATGGAAGCTGATCAACATATCTTAGAGAAAAATCAACAGTATATTGACAACCGGTTCAAACCTAACCATGAGTGTACACATTGTGAGGTATATAGCTTACTGTTTTAGGTGGCTTGTGTGAGAAAAGAGCTTGATGCAGCAAACGAGCAGTCTGCATAGAAAATTGAATAAGAATAAGCCCTTGATGGTAAAAATATGCTACTACTATTGCATTTGAATGCAGAAAAAAAGAGGGAGAGAGGGAGAGTGTGCTAATAAAAAACTAACAACTTAAGTTACCACTAAAAAATTGATTTGCATAAGCAAAAAGAGAACAAGCATTGCTCAATTTCATGGATACAACATATTTATGAAGAAAATAGCATTTTTATTTGAAAAGCTCAGCTCTTATTTTCTTCACTTCGCATGCTGTGGAAAATTGTAAAAGCATATACTCATAGTATTATCTATAATCTGCTATGAAGTAGTAAGAAAAATCAGTCTACCTAATATTGAACTCAACTTCATTAAACTTAATCTCACAAACAAGTTGGGATAAGCCAATGAATTTATATATTCTCCAGTGCCTTCTCATAGAATCGCCAATTGAATGACAAAGTTCAGCTAAGATGCAAAATTTTAGAAATTATTAAGTCTTATTGTACCAATTCTCACTAGGGTTTAAAGCAAGCATTAAGAAATTAAGAATAATTTCGAGTGTACCTTCCACAGAAAACCAGCCTCAAGCTTTTGCCTCTTGGTAGCCTGCTGGGTTACATTAATAGAAGAAGTCTGTGAAGTCTTGTCCTCGTCAATTATGAACTTCTGAAACCTATAAAGTTAAGCAAAGCCCAACAAATAAATGAAAAAACTTGAACCTATACCAACCAATTCGATATTGTACTAAGGAAATTAATAGACACCTTCTGAGCAACCTGTGACAATGAATATGAGGAGCGCAATGTTGTTTGGCCAACTGACTAGCTGTGGGATTCATGAAATTAAAAGGTTTTAATAGAGGGGGTTTGCTTGTGGATTTGGCTTGATGTTGTGATTCTATTCCTGCAAAGAAATTGACATAATGAAGATCAAAGAAAATTAAGGACTAAAAAGAACACAAATTCAAATATCAGGTATTTTGCGGTGTAGATATCATCTGAGGCTAACCGGGTGAGAAAATGCATTATTGTTATACTGTATAATCTTTACAAATCAAGCAAACAAATTGGAAATGCAACTTAAGTTAAAGAGGAAAGGAAAAATTATATGAAACTTTGTTCTAATCACTCAACTCCATATTTAATATTTGTAAAGCCACTAAAATTAAATTAAATTTGAAAAAAGATGACTAAAAATTCAATTGTGTTCCGAAAATGTTACTATGGTTTTTTGTTTTCTCATCATTAATATGTCAAAACTCGAAGGCAGTTAAAAACTTCAATAAAGCGAAATCAGTACTTGTGTTATTATTTTCAGAAGTCACTTCAAAGTTGGAATTTCTACTCTCAGCAGCTCCACTTTTAACTGGAAGACTCGGTTGCCATTTCAACTTTACAATGGTAGCTAAAAAGAAAATTTAACACCAAAAATACAAATAATTAGAATTTGATAAACAGTAAGAATAAGAAAACAGTATAATCAAATCATTTTCACTTGTTTAAATAAAATTGGACTCAAAAAGCAACCAATCCAATTTCAACACACAGATGAGAAAATCTTACGTGAAGGAGGATCATATCCTGCAGTTTCAAACCAACGTTGAGCTTCTTCGGCTTCAGACTCTGTTTCTTGCCTGGTGAAATCATAGAACTTAGCTGCATCAAACTCGTAATCAATGTCTATTTCATCCACCAAAATTGTCTCAATACAAAATTCATCCATATCAAAATCCATCTCTCTGTTTCTCAAAACATTCTTTAATCTAAAAAAAACTGACATATCAATCTCTCTCAAAATCAGAGGAATCGATTAATAAAACGAATTTGATTCTTTAATTCTCGTTTTGTGTTTGTCTGTTGAGCTTAGTTTTGTTTATTTTTCTTTCTAGCCCTCTCTGAGGGCAAATGCTACGATTCCATGAATCTCTCCCCCAAAAATTTTCCCGGGAAAATGAGGGAAAGGGAGAGAGGGGAGTGAAAGTAAAGTTCTAAGAAAATTTCAGTAAGAAAACCCTAATTTCTAGATTAGGAAAAATAAAAGAGAAACGATTTGTATCGAAGTGAACGGCGAAATTTAAGGTGGAAACAACGAGACATGTAAGGGAAGGAAGAGAAATAACAGAACAAACACACCAACGTTTTATAGGTTGTTTGTAGTAGCTATCGAGTTTGAATTGGCGGGTGGGTCCGAATATTCAAACTGGATTATTTTTACTAAGCTTGTGAATATTAATGAATAAAAATTAAATAATTTTTTTTTATTTATATAAATATTTAAATAAAAATAAATTATTTAATAAAAAATATATTTATATAATTTTTTAAAATGGTATATGATATATTTTTTATATTTTAAATAAATATTTTATTATATTATTTTTTATATTTAATAAAGTAAAATTAATAATTTTGATTATTGTAAAAGCAAATTACATTATATTTTAACTTATGAATTAAAAAAATATATATTCTTGTAAAAAAAGATAATTAAAAAAATTATAATTAATATTCATCATTTAAGAGATTTTAAATTTATTATATATTGAATAAAATTATTTTTATTAATTAAATTAATTTTCATTAAACTTATTTTTATCAAACTAATTTTTACTAATATAATTAATTTTAAGATATTATTAATTTTTTTTATTGATTAAAATTAATTTTTATTAATTATTAATTTTTTTAAAGCAAAGAGGAAAGAATTTTAATTGATAATAACTTATCATTTGATGAAAATTTTATTTGTTATAAATGCTTTAAATTAAATTTTAAGAGTTTGATGTTAATTTTTAGAGTGATATCATTGGCACTCTAAATATTATCATTAACACTTCATTTATGATTAAAATAATATATTTTCATATTTATTTTTTCATAATTTTATGTGCTAACAAAATGGGGAGTGTCAATAATACAATAAAAATAATTAAATAATTTATAAATCTTACTATGTGTATAAGAATAATTATGGCATGATAAATTTACATGTTAATAATAATTTTCTTTATGTAAAAGTTTCTCAATAGTGAGATGGTGATAGACTCTCGATTACGAGTGTGATACAATAAGTTTTTGTTGTTGTCTGGTATGTTCTTTACTGTATTAACAATGGAAGAGGCGATGGCAAATCTTGTGATTTCTAATGAAGATGAAAATTTGTTGCTTGAGGAAGGAGGTGAGAATATTGCACTAGAGGAGTATGAACATTGTTTGATTGGTATGTTTTTATCTGGGAGGCCAGTTAATTTTAATGCTATGCAAAAGCGGTTGTCGAAAATATGGCAACCGGAGAAGGGTTTGTTTATGACAGATTTACCTAATGATCTATACGTTTTAAGTTCTTTCTTGAATCTGGTGTGAGTAGAGTACTGGAAAAATGCCAATGTACATTTGATAATTCAATTCTTCTTCTCTATCCAATTCAAACAAGGGAGAAACTAGCGAAGGAAAAGCTAGTCCATGTGGGTTTAGATTCATGACTTGCCAGTTGGTTATATGTCAGAGAAGGTGGGAAGGCAGTTGGCAAATTTCATTGGAGTTGAATATGATCATGAGGGTAACAGTGGTCCATGGAGGTCCTATATGCGTGTTAGGGTGAATGTTAATGTCCAATTGCCTTTGAAACGGTGGAAACAGGTAAAGAGGTCATTGGGAGAAAGCAGAGTTATCCACTTTAAATACTAGCGTTTACTGATTCTCTATTTTGTGTGTGGATTTCTAGGCCATATTGAGAGGTTCTGCAATAGCCCAGAGGCCAAAGCTGATAGAAACATAGCCAGGGGATGGGGAAATTCGCTCAAAGCATGAAGTGGGAGGAGATGATGATACACGGTGGTTGAGGAATGCGAGTGGTGAGCCATTATCTTCAAATTCCCGCTTGATGAGGGAGAGAATTAAAGGATTGAATTATGTTAAAGAAAGTATTACAGTCCAACAAGGAAAGGGAAAAGAAATTGTTGGTCACGTGAATGGTAAGGAAATATTAGCTGATAAGGAAAATAAAGGGCAGGCAAATACGGGTATTGGGTTGGGTAATAACATGGATAGTCCGAATTTGGAAGGTAATGAGATTGAGTTGGTTGAGATGAAAAAGTGACATTGTGCTGAGGAATTAAAAAATACAACTGAACTGATGAATATCGATAGTAGCTCTACAGATTCTATTACTGCAATTGAGCAACCTCACGAGTTTTTGTCTTCTCTAGGTAATAGGGATAACAGGAGTTATTATGTTCAATCTTTTTTGGCGAGGCCTGTTGATCAGGACCGCGCGAGCACCATGATAGCTTTAGTGTGTAACTGCCGAGGCATGGGTCAGTCTCGAGCAGTTCAAAATCTTTGTGACCTAGTTCGTACTCACAATTCGAATGTTATTTTCTTATGTGAGACTTGAGCTTGTGAACCAAGAATGAAGGAAATTCATGTATGAATTTGTTTTGATGGTAGGTTTAGGTGGTGGTCTTTCTATGTTTTGGCGTGCTCCTGTAAATGTGAATCTACTGATTTTTTCCTTTCATCATATCGATGTACTTATCAATAAGGTGAGTATTCAGAATTGGAGGTGGACAAGGTTTTACGATTATCCGAATAATGAGAATAGAAAGGAATCGTGAGATCTTCTTCGAAGATTGAGCGAGGTATATGATGTTCCATGGTGTATAGCAAGTGACTTTAACAATCTGATTTCTAATGATGATAAAATTGGAGGGAGAAGGGAGGGAGTGTGGACTACCCAAATTGGAGATTAATGGGCTTTCAAGAAGCTATACTAGATAATGGTTTGGATGAGCTTCTTATGCAAGGTTATCAGTATACGTGGGAGCGTAGTCGAGGAACACCATTTTGGATGTGGAAGAAATTAGATGGGGTTTTGCTTCATTGGGATGGTTTTCTTTATTTCCTAATTATTAGTTTTCTAATTTAATTGCATCTTGCAGTGACTATTCGCCCCTATTGTTGAAAACGGATAATGTGAACCACTTTAATAAATATTATCATTATAGATTTGAAATGCTCTAGAAGAAGGAGGAGGAATATATGCAAATGTTTTCGAATTGGTGGGAAGAGTTGAATGGAGCTTTATTCTTAGATAAACTAAATTCGTTAACTAAAAAAATTTATTTATGGAGTCGTGCTTTTATGGGCAATTTTTGGAAACAGATTAAGGAGTGTAGGAGCAGTTTAATTTTACTTAGAGAAGAGGAGGATGAGGTGGTTGTTGATTACTTTCGGGAAAGAAGGAAACTTACTCATCTGTTAGAGTAGGAGGAGAGGTATTGGTGGCAGAGAGCTAAGGTTTTTTTTTGTTACAGGAGGGGGATACAAATACGAAGTTTTTTCATGCTTCTGCTTGTTTGCGCAAAAGGGTGAATAACATTGCTAGTTTATTAGATGAGGATGGTAATCGTGTTGAGGATGAGGAGGGAAAGTGTCTTATAGCTCGTGATTATTTTTCTTCAGTTGTTTCAAGTCATTGATGTTTCTGATGTTACTGATGATATTTTCTTGGGAACTTGTGTTATGGAGAATGATAACGAAGCACTTATTTGACCTTTTTCTAAAGATGAATTAGATGTTACGATCAAACAAATGCAAAAGGATAAGGTAGTGGGTCCAGATGGGCTTAATCCTGAGTTCTTCCATACTCATTGGCAGTAGATTGGAGACGAAGTTTACAAAGTTGGTATGTCTTGGCTTGACTCTGAAACCTTTCCTTTAAAATTAAATAATACCCTTGTTGTCTTAATTCCAAAAATAGACAATCTTGAGTGTATGAAGAATTTTTGACCTATATCTTTATGTAATGTTGTGTACAAAGTTGTGTCTAAGGTGTTAGATGATAGGTTGAAAATTATCCTACCTAAAATTATTTCTAAAATCCAATATGCTTTTAGACCGAGGAGAGCTATTTCAAATAACATTATGATTACAGGAGAGGTTTTACATTTCATGAAAAGACATAATAGAGGTAGGGAGGGTGAGGTTACTCTAAAACTTGACATAAGTAAAGCTTATGATAGAGTGATAGAATTTTTTAGAAAGGGTTATGGGTTTTCATGATAAATGGATTAGGTGGATGATGATGTGTGTGCGTACTGTTGAATATATAGCCTTGGTTAATGGGAAAGAGGTTGGGCCAAATATTCTAGGTAAGGGAATTTGGCAAGGGGATCCTTTGTCTCTTTCTTAATTTATTATTTGTGCATAAGCTTTGTCTAGTATGCTTAGGAAGGCAGAGAGAGAGAGAAGGGTATCTTGGGTTGTAAGGTTTTTAAAAGGGCTCCTGTTGTTTCTCATTTATTCTTTGCATATGATAATTTTTTATTTTTTAAAGCTACAATAAAGGAGGGTAGGAAGATTAAAGATATTATGGATGTTATGAGAGATTGTCGAGGCAAGCTGTTAACTTTTCTAAGTCAGGAGTTATGTTTAGCTCTAACATTAGAGTGGATAGACAAGAAGAACTTAAGTTGTTGTTAGGGATGCATAATAAGATTGATTTGGATAGTTATTTAGGTCTTCCTTCGTTGTTGGGTAGAAAGAAGAGGGTAGTCTTTAGATTTGTGAGGGAAAAATTATGACAAAAAAAATTCAAGATTGGAAGAATAAGCAGTTGTTTGGAGCTAGTAAAGAGGCCCTTATCAAAGTTGTAGCACAAGCGGTCCCTACATATTGTATGAGTGTTTTTCTCTTACCTGTTAGTGTCTGTGAGGAACTGGAGAAGATGATTAATAGCTTTTGGTAGGGGTCAGGAAGCGATATGAGAGGTAAAATTCATTAGCTTAGGTGGGATAGGTTATGTGTGAGAAAAGAAGATGGAGGAACGGGATTTAGGGATTTTCAAGCATTTAATCTTGTTATGCTTGCCAAACAAAGATGGCATTTTTTGAGGAGTCCAAATTCTTTGGTGTCGAGAATGTTTAATGCTAAATATTTTTCCAATGAGGGATTCTTATAGTCTAGTTTAGGAAATAATCCTAGCTTTATTTGGCGGAGTGTTTAGACTGCTCGAGACGTTTTGTTGTTTGGGAGTAGATAGAGATTAGGTAATGGGGAATCAATTCAGGTTTGGGGCAAGCCTTGGGTTAGAGCTAGTGAAAATTTAAAAGTGAAAAGTGAGATTGTGGCTGGATTGGAACATTTTAAGAGTGGGTGACTTAATTATTAAAGAGAGTGGAACTTGGGATAGGGTGTTACTCGAGAGTTTTTTGAATGAGGAAGATGTCAATAATATTATGAACTGTTGTCAAGAACCGACGATAATGCAGCAA
>CAOJBK013009018.1:0-12498 GCA_948294925.1 Codiaeum variegatum
ATGAAACCCTTTTCTTTTTAGTTAATAAATATCCTACTTTGTTCTCATTTCTTTTGGATTAATGGAATTTATTACATGTTAGTGGTACGATGTCAATCACTTTCCAATTTTATGCAATAGTAGAGAAGAAATCACTTCAGATATTTTTATTTGTGTCTCTTTACTTTAACAAGTTAGTTAAGGTCAATTACTTCCAGACTCATATCAGTATGGTTTAAAATTAATCAGAGGTTCGGGATTAACCAGAGTCAGGCCAATGCCAATCACTCCCCGAACCCTTTGAACCCTTAGTTAACTCCCCTGGCAACCTTCGAGGTCCGGACATTTGACAAGGACAGCCATCTACATCACTCACCAACACTCCAGTCATATCATTATCCCATTAAGGGTACTTTGTAACCTACCCAACGTGCAAACATGTCTCTGCTATAGGGACCTATACCAATCAATGCACCTCTCACAAGTAAGGCCACTCAACCCATTTTTAGAGAGTTTTCCTTGGCTTCTCTCCTCTACTGACTTGGCCGTTAAAGGGTTTAAGCCGAACACCCGTCTGGCCACCCCTGACTATTCTCTATTGTGCAATTTAGTCCCATTCAACTAGAAGACTCCTATTCACACTTGTGGAGACTAAGACCACATCAATTGTTGCCATTTGTGGGAACATCAAGTTCTCACATTTTTCTCTTCTTTCTCTAAGAATTGTCACATTGAAAACTCTTTCTTTTAGCTCACTCTCATCTTCTAAAACCTGCACTCCTAGCTCTCTAAAATGGAATTTACCATAAGAAACCCACAACATGGAGGATGGCCCCCCTCCACTCACCAACACAACTCAAATAGCAAAAACACCCACAAACACTCAAGTCCCATTAGTAGCTTAGAGCAACTTAGCTACCTCCCTGCAAGCCCTCCAAACCATATTAGGCAGCCTCAAATGCCTAGCACCTTAACTCCAACCCCACATTACCTCCTACTACTATAATTAGTGGATACCTTACAGAACATAGTCACTAATCTTGTCCCATTACTCCTACAACTTTAACCAACTCCAACACCCAATCCACCAACTCAGGCTAGCAATGATCCCCCTGTAGTAAGTAGAAGGTTGAACTTTAATACCCCCACTAGTGTAGAAACAAAGAGAGTACCCCGAGTAGACCCACAAAAGGAGGAGGTAGAGTCAGATCGGTGATAGAAGTACCAGTAGGAGAAGAAAGAATGGGAGATGGGGACAGAAGGCCTAGGGAAGATGATAGAGAGGGAATGGAGGATAGACACGCAGCCAGTGAGGCTAGGCGGAGTTGAAGAGAAGGTGACCGAAGAAGTCAATCTTACAGGGGCTCCAAGAGTAGGTGAAGGCACTCTCACAGGCATGATAATAAAAGAGGGGCATATAAGGACCAGGAAGCCTCAAGCCATCATGGCTTGAGAGCCATTTTGAGAGATGAAGTAAGGAGATACGTAGAGGAGATAGCGGGAGCTAAAACTAGACACACAGAAGAGATTTTACTCTCAATCTGAAATCTCTATTCACCAAGAGAATCAATGAATTTCAAATGCCTAAAAAGTTCAAGCAACCATAAATGACGAAGTATGATTGTAGCCTAGACCTAAAGGCCCATTCCTAGATTATAAACACCTAGTGGAACTACAAACCACTAAAGAGGAAGCACTATACCGAGCTTTTCGCAGCACTCTAGAAGGGGCATCTGTGAAGTGGTATGACAACTTGCCAAAGGAGAGCATATATTCATTCTGGAGTTTGGTGAACCTGTTCATGAAGAGATTCTCCACTAGTATTCTGATTCCCACACCCACGCGAGTCCTGAAGTAGGTAGAGTAGGCTTCGGATGAGTCACTGAGGGATTTCATAACTCGATTCAACAGAGAGACCTTGAGAGTGACAGACATAGATGAGCCTCAAGCAGTTGAACCCTGCAAAAATGTACAACTCATCAGGACTATTTTAAAGCATTAGTCTGAAATTGCCCGAAGATGCTAAACTAAGCCATGGCTATAGCGGAGGAGTACATCAAGCAAGATGATGCATTCAGAGAAATCATGTTTTATAAGAAAAGGAGGCCTAAAGAAGGAGGGTCATCCTAGAAAAGGGGAAGAAAGGAATATACTACCTCAAGAGTGGGAGGATCAGCAAGCAGACAAAACCTCCCACCTAGGCATACTGAGCAGCCCTGGAGGGAGAGATTCAATCCTTCTAGATTTACACCACTAAATGCTAAGCTCGAAGTAGTTTTCGCAGCTTTTCAAGACAAAGATTTGGAGAAGGCTGAGATCGATAACGAAGGATTCAGATAAGAGGGATAAATCCTAGTTGTGTAAGTTCCATAACACCCACAGAAATACAATAGATAAATGTCATTCACTCCTGGAAGAGATTGAGAGGTTCATCCAGTAAGGATACTTGAAAATTTACATCAAGAAGGATGATCAGGCCAGACCAGAAAACCCAGTACAGGTTATGCGTATTGAAGATGGAGTAATAAGAGATACACATTGCTTTACAGGAGGCCCAAAGGAGATCCCTCTTAGCAAGAGAAAAGAGAAGGAAGTAGCCCAAACCCATGAACCATCGGAGTTCATCTTTTACAATGGCATGAGAAAACTAGTAGTAGGCTTGACCATCAGGCCCACTAGGAAAGTCGAAGCGGTGGTGATTATAGTAATAGTGGCAAATTTCAGGGTTCGAAGGATCTTTGTAGATACAGGAAGTTTAGTGAACCCCTTATCTTGGGAAGCTTTCACTCAATTGGGCATTGAAGAGTCCATGATACAACCCCTGGAAGTCCTAGTTTGGACTTTGGACAAAGCCATCATACTAGAAGTAGGCACCATTGAGTTACCAGTGACAATGGGGAAAGCTCCAAAAGCTATAGCAGTCATAACAATCTTTATAGTCACCAAATTGCCTATGTCCTACAATATACTATTGGGAAGACCATTACTCTAGGACCTAGATGCCTTAGTAAGTATTCGAATATGTAGATTAACAATTTCGCTTCCTAATGGCACAGACTTTCATGTCTATGGAGATGTAATCCAAAAAGTAAGAATGCAAATAGTGAGGAAGAGGAAAGTAGTGTCACTGGAGATGGAGGAAGTGAATATGGTAGAGACAGCACCTAAAAAAATTTAGGGAGAAAGCAAAGGCAAATTGGTGCAAGAGCTTGAGATGTTTGAGGTGGCTATAAGTGGCCAAACCCTATAGATCAATGCCACCCTAAGCGCAGAAGAGAAGAGCTCAGGGAAGGACTTTGTAGCAAGCAGTTCTCAAGCTTTCGTATGGGTCTTCTCTGACATGTCGGGAATTAGCTCAGAAGTGATCACGCATAGGATCCATGTGGACCTAATGTGCAAGCCTATCAAATAGGAGAAAAGATGATTTGGGGCTGAAAGATAAACTTTTATTAATGAGGAGGTAGAGAAGTTGACCAAGGCAGGATTCATTAAGGAGGTATTGTTAGCCTGCTAATGTTGTACTGGTCAAGAAGGCTAATGGTAGCTACCGAATGTGTGTGGATTTCACTAACCTGAATAAGGTGTGCCCAAAAGACTCATATCCATTGCCTATGATAGACAAGCTAGTAGACTCAATGGTCGAATATAAGTACCTCTCGTTGATTGATGCAAACAAAGGCTACCACCATATATGGATGGATGAAGAAGATGGGGAGAAAACTTCATTCATCACAGAAAAAGGAACCTACTACTATGTGTTCATGCCTTTGAGACTTAAAAATGTTGGAGCCACCTTTCAGAGGCTCGTTAATAAGATGTTCAAAGAGCAGTTGGGAAGAAACCTCAAAGCTTATGTGGACGATATGGTGGTGAAAAGTATGAGCTTTCAACGACACCTTAAAGACCTGAAGGAGGTGTTCGGGGTGATGAATGCTTATGGAATGAAGTTAAATCCAAAGAAGTATGCTTTCTTCATTCATAAAGGCAAGTTTATGGGTTATCATGTTAGCGAAAGGGGACTGAGGCAAACCCCGATAAGATCCGAGCCATACTGAAGATGAACCCCCCATAAAGCGTGAAAGAGGTACAGAAACTGACAGGCAGGTTGGTAGCCCTAAATGGGTTCATGTCTAAATCGGGGGAAAATATCTCCCTTTCTTTATGAAACTGAAGAAAAGTGCCACTTTCGAATAGACAGATGATTGTCAATAAGTTATGAATGATTTAAAAGCCTTCCTAGCCTCGGAACAGGTTTTGAGCATACCCCTTTAAGGTGAAGAGCTCCTTGTGTACCTCTCAGCTTCGCCTTATGCGGTCAGTTCATTACTAGTAAGGGAGGAAGAAGGCCTCCACAAGCCAATGTATTATTTCAGCAAGGTCATACAGGGAGTAAAATTGAACTATAGCACTCTAGAAAAGTTTGTGTACGCCCTAGTGCTCTCTTGCAAAAAGTTCAAAGTCTACCTAGAAGTACATCAGGGAGTGGTAGTCACTGACAAGCCCTTATAAATGCACAAGCCTGAGCTCTCAGGGAGGTTGTTATGTTGGGCAGTTGAATTAGGAGGATATGGCCTAGAATACAGGCCTCGGTCAGCCACCAAAGCCTAAGCCCTAGTAGATTTCATTTCATAATGTTCATTTCCATAGGATGTATTGCCAGAAAAAGAAGCAAAGGGAGAGCTCGGGAGCCAAATGCCTAAGGTCAAGGGGGAGTTATACGTAGATGGGCTAGTGGTAAAGAAGCAAGTGGGGTTCGAGTAGTGCTAAAGAATGAGAACAGGGTGCTGATAGAGTTCTCCCTAAAGTTAGATTTCATCATGATAAATAACACAGCCGAATACGAAGCCCTCCTCCAAAGTCTTCTTATAGCTAAACTTTTACGTGTAGAAGTATTGCATATCTGCAGTGACTCACAACTAGTGTTAGGGCACGTGGAAGGACTGTATAAATCTAGGCACCAATACATGGTTAATTACCTTGAAAATACAAATTTATAGCTGAAGAAAATGAAAGAAAGATGCATATAAGTGGAGTTTCAAAAGATCCCTAGGGGAGCCAACAGCAGAGTAGATAGCCTGAGCAAACTAACAGCAGTCCACCCAATAGACATATCGAACAGAGTATTCTTGGGGGTCCTCAACCAACCTAGCACAGAGGAACTCAAATCTATCATGGTTACAGAATCAAAGTCATGATGGATGGACCCATTGAGAGAGTATTTAAAAGAAGGCAAGCTCCCAGAAGATTCAAAGCTAGCCAGGAAAATCAAGTGGTGAATTTGGCACTTCTCCATGCACAACAGGGTACTCTACAAGAGAGCATTCTCCCTACCATGGCTCTAATGTTTGACCCCTTCTAAGGCTGAATATGTGTTGAACGAAATGCATGTAGGGGCTTATGGAATGCAAGCATGAGGAAAAGCTTTAGCGGCCAAAGCCATCAAACTGGGATATTATTGGCTCACCATGAATGAGGATGCAATGAGGCTGATCAAAAAATGTCAAGCATGCCAAAGGTTTTCTAAATTGAATAAGGTACCAGCAGTTGAGTAAATACCCATTTATGGTCCATGTCCCTTCACCAAATGGGGGTTGGACATGGTGGGACCATTCCTAGTGACTACAGCGCAGAAAAAGTTTCTCCTAGTAGTAGTAGAGTACTTCACTAAATGGGTAGAGGCTAAAGCCTTAGCAACCATCACAGCAAAAAATGTGGTAAAGTTTTTATAGAGAAAATATTTTTGTAGGTTTAGAGTGCCCCATCAGATCATCAGCAACAATGGAAAGTAGTTCAACAATGCCAAAATGAGAGACTTCTATGATGGCCTCAACATAAAGTAGTATTTCTCCTTAGTCTCCCACCCCCAATCAAATTGGCAAACTGAGGACACAAATCGAACCATCTTCCAAGTGTTGAAGTGGAAGCTAGAAGAGCTATTCCACGTGCTATGGGCTTATAGAACAACTTCTAGGGAATCAATAAGCGAGACACCCTTCGCTTTCACCTTCGGGACCAAAGTAGTCCTCCTAGTGGATGTGGGAAAGCCCAGTGGGAGAGTCAACTACTATGATGATGAAGAGAATGAGAAAGGAAGAAGAGTTGATTTAGACCTGCTGGATGAACTGAGAGAACAAGTCTCAATGAGGATAGCAACCTACAAAAACAAGGTTGCTAACTAAAACAACCAGAAAGTGCAAAGTATGGTATTTCAGGTAGGAGACCTAGTAATGAGAAATTTGGAAGCAATGGGAAAAAGAGAGGGTATAAGCAAACTAGCACTAAATTGGGAAGGCCCGTTCATTATTGGATAAGCTATAGATCCAACAACATACAAGTTGCGAACCATAGAGAATAAGGAAGTGCCTCACACGTGGAATATACAACACTTGAAATTGAATTACTCTTACTTAAGAATAAAAGGCATTCATCCCCTTATCAATATTTAGAAAGTCGAACCCAAGCCCAGTTTGATTGGCGAAAGACCCTCCAAGAGGGGCACTAAGACCTTGATGAGCCGAGGTACCAAGCCCAGCTCGACTGGCGAAAGACCCTCCAAGGGGGGCACTAAAACCTTGACAAACCGAGGCACCAAGCCCAGCTTGATTAGTGAAAGACCCTCTAAGGGGGGGAGGGGTACTAAGACCTCAATAAGCTGAGGCACCAAGCCCAACTTGACTGGCGAAAGACCCTCCAAGGGGGACATTAAGACCTTGATGAGCTGAGGCACCAAGCCTAGCTTGACTGGTGAAAAACCCTCTAACGGGGGCACTAAGACATCGATGAGCCAAGGCACTAAATCTAGCTTGACTAAGAAAATACCCTCTAAGGGGGGGCACTAAGACCTCAAGGAGCTGAGGCACTAAGTCCAGCTTGATGGGTAAAAGTCCCTCCAAGCGTGGGAAACTGAAACATTGATAAACTAAAGCAGCGAGTCCACTAGCTAGAGCTAAACATTAACATCTCTACTAGCTAAGGTGCAAACACCATACTAAACCTAAGCCTAATTTGGCTAATAAAATGCCCAAGGATGAGAAAAAGTCAAACCTCTCTGAGAAAGGCAAAACATCCAATCAACAAGAAGAAAATAAAAAAGTAAAAATCACAAAGAGAAACAAAAGCACCAAAAAAAAGGAATAGAACTGCGTTTATATAAATATGAAGAGTGATTACAAAACTTGTACAAAATATGAGATCATAAGAAGCCTAAGTATAAAATGTAAACCTAAAAAAGTGTAAGTCTATAAAAGTTAAAAGGAAGAGCAAAACCCTAAGAGGGTGGAGGACGTAAGGAGGTGGCCTCCTGATTTGAGGCACGGATGATAGTGCTAATTGGCAGTTGATCTTCAAGGTCTGTGCTGGAATGACTAAACGAATGACCTTTAGAAGAGTTTCTAGACTTGTCATAAGTGGAAGACACTTGATCCAAGAAGGATAGGTTGGGAGGATACATACTGTTAAGATATTTAAAGAGCTGAATATCTAAAACAGCTCCCTGTAAACCCAGAGGAGTGAAGTGAGCCCTTGCCTCAAGAAACCTCTCAAAAACATATGTCAAGGCTCGATTGTACCACTCCACGCTCTCCTGGACCACTTCAGTATTATGCCATCCCTTGAAGAAATGGGATTCAGCAAACTTCTGGACTTCATCCTTGAGGAGTTGTGGCAGCTTAGCCAATAAAGCATCCAATTTCTTGGAAACAATGTCAACCACCTCACTAGAGTTCTTGGCTTCACTAGCTATCTTTTGTAACCATCCTTTAAACCGAGCATTCTCAACCTCCATCCCCTTTACCTTCTACCTCAAGAAGTCATTTGATGACTCCAGATACTGATACTTCTTTGGAAGAGTCTTTAATTTAGCATCACGAGACTTTAGCAAGCTTTCCCTTTCAAACAGGACCTCACTCTTCTCCTCAACAGTCTTCTAGAGAATAGCTACCTATTTTCCTAATAGCTCATTCATCACCTAGCTATCCCCCAACTCCCTCAGTAGCCCCTCAAAATGAATAATAACATCCTATATGTATGTATAAAGGAGAGAAAAATAGAGTAAATAGAAGAAAGGAATTATAAGTAGTAGAGAAAAAGGGGGAAGAAGATACCTTTAAAGCCTGGGAAACCTAACCCCGAGGAATGACTAAACCTGGAGGACCTGAAAAACCATCCACAGTTGAATGAGTAGGAGGATCATAAGGCATTTCAATAGATAAATTCCCTCCATAAGTGGAAGGTATGGGAAGAATCTCGCCACAGACGTCTATATACCCTCCTGTCAATGTCGAAGACTTCAATGATCCTTTCACTCTCAGAAACCCTTATGTCCTCATCCTTAGGGGCAACATTCAAAGTTGGTAGAATGGTCACCCCTTCAGTAACACCAACCTCGATGTATGGACCCCCAGTTCTAAGAGTAAACCCAATAATAACAAAAGCCATAGAGAGACCCACATCAGGGCCTAGCTTAGCAAGTTGCGGAGTAATTTGCGAAACCTGGGAGAGTCTAACAAGGGATTCCATGGCTCCCCAAGCTCCTTGTGTCTCCATCACCTCCCTCAAATTTAATGATTCGATAACATCAGAAGTTGACTGAGTGCTTATTTTGGCTCTCTCTGAAGCTCGCCCTCACTCAGCCCTGATACCAATAACTTTGACCTCTGCAAGGTTGTACAATTAAAATTATGCCAACAGAACTAAAATAAACACTAGACTAAAGAACCCTCTCCTTACCTTGAAAGACGCTTTTTAAAGAAGACAAGCAAAGCCTATTCCTCATGGCGGAGTGTTTAACGTGAACCCCTCCCCTCTACTTTGGTAGTTCGGGTCAAATAATTTAGAGAGGAGGGATAGTGAAAGCAGGCCTCCTCCTATGCCACTCCTTAGCCAACTTTCGAATCACCTCAAATAAAGAGGAGGAAGAAGGGGAGGGGGAAGGGGGAGACTCAGAAGAAGAAGAAGAAGTATAGGCTTACAGATTCATACCTTGAAATAGTCGGTCACGAATCGACTCTTGACCCTCGTCCGCTATAACCCGAGGGGCTCAATATCTGAAAGAAGATGAGAGAAGCCTCAGAGCCTATGTTAAAGTACTGATCAGAAGCTTTGCAACCTCAACATCCTTGGCAACATCTTCAACTGTGATAGTACTCCACTGAGCTAAACTTTAAACTACCTCAGAAGGCTGGAGCTTTGAGAAATTCCTATACTAGTCAGCAAGTAAGGCTCCATCCTTGATGACTTGGATATAATGGTAGTATCGGTTGGTGAATTTATGGAAAGAGTGGGGGTTAGCAACCAATCTGTCCAAAAACCCCCATAACATATTCGTGCACCTGAGCAATTACAGGATGATCCCTCATAAGTCAATCCACCATGTCACTTAGAACGTTCAAGTGATGTCTCCTTAGTTTTCCTCCCCATAAGTGAGCCTCCACCATTTGAACCTCAATGACCTCTACCTCCTTGCGAAGACTTTTTCATCTCCTCTTTAACCACTTATCCTAGATCTATAGGAGTAGAAGCCACCTTAGAAGGCTAGGTTATGCTAGCTTTACCCCTCTTCCTAGTCAATGGCATTTCAAAAACCTCCTCATCCTCAGGAAGATCTTCCATAGGTATATCTTCGACTTCACCCCCAACTAGCCCAACTACTTCTTTGCCTTCATCATCAGTAGTTACAAGAGCAAGGGCAGTAGGGTCACATTTGGATGAAGAATCCAAACCTTCTTTCCCTACTCTAAAATTCTTCAAGTACTGGTACATGAATTCATCCACGTTCCAATTTCTTAAGGCCACAGTAGCCTGATACTCCTCTTATGTCTACATCTTCAGAAGCCCGATCTGAAAATAATGGATATGTAGGAAAGCCTTATTGTCAATAGGAGGAATTGGGTTTGCTTGAGGGAAAGCTTTGACATTCGATTTGATAACATCTTTTAAGACAACTTTCATCTTCTTGTCGAACAAAGGTCCTACAAGTAATAAAAAAAGTCAACTGCGAAGACTAAGAAACAGAAAAATAAATAATCATGGAGACCTACCAAAAGACCTTCACACACCACAAGGCAACATGTAAGCTACATCGATATGGACAAGGAAGGCAGAGCCCATGATAAGGCTCCTGTCGAAAGAATGACGATAAGAAGAAAGGATTCAAATGCCCTGTGCATCGAAAAGGCTTATATTCTTCTTAAAGTTCTCAATTATAAGTCTTCCCCTATATACACCTGGAAACCCAAAGCCCATCTGACCCTCTTTAATGGGCTTCAACACCTTCACTGAAAAAAACTTATTCTTCTAGTCATCTATCTTGTTTTCTTTAGTCCCAAAAAGAGTTCATAAGGGTTTCTTCTAGAAATACCAAATATAAGGCTCGGTAGACATGGATAAATTAAAGAAATCATGAAACATCTTATCACTAAGGTCTGTGATCCCCAGCATATAACAAATCACTTCAAAGCAGTGAAAGTCTTCAATAGAGTTAGGCGTCAGCATCATAGGTTACCTAGAAATAATGAAAGCACTTGCAGAAGAAGGGAGAGGAAGGAAAGAGTAAGCTCCTGATCAGATTGTCATAGTACTAGATGTAGTCCCACTCCCCCTTAGCCATTTCTACTATTGTGTTAGTCAAAAAAATTATGGCCTCGTAAGAAGGGCGAGCAATACGAATGTACTCAGACATGGAGTTCACATTCTCTATGAACGTGCCAAAGTTGAAGTTCATAAGAGTAATATCTGCCATATAAGGCCTCACTGTGTCATTTATGTAGGAGGTGGTATCTTGGGCCTTACTTTGTTTCTGAGCCTTCTCAACATCGAGAAAGTGCTTCTTTTGTTTCTGTGGAGGAGCCATGAAAACTGTTCAAGGTATAAGAACAGGAAGAAAAGGAGAAGAAAAGTTTAAAAAGGTAAGAAAGAAGTGTAAAAGGATAGAGAGAATGTAGAAAACACAAAAAAGAGGAGCAAAATCTAGAAAGTTGAAAGTAAATAAGGAATCAGACTTTTATAGACCCTTTAAAGGCACATTAAATTTCAAAATGGTGCAACACTTGGCAGTTCGTAACTGCTCAACCCTTCATTACTAATCATAAATAGGCCCAACCATTTGGCAGCAATAAAGGCGTCGTGCTTTCAAGCACGAAACTTTCCCATCCAGGTCAGACGAAACAATGCAATAAGCACTGAAGAGTCACGTTTAATCAATTCAAAAGCGGTATGAAACCTTGGGAACCCTTCCATTTGAATTTTGAAATTCAAAGCAGCCCGCTTAAACAAGAGGCATTCCTTGCTAGGTTTGGTGGATCCTTCTCAAGCACTCTTTGAGCCCTAAAGCCTTCGAGTACTAACACCTCGGGGGGACTACTGATACGGACTCATATCAATATGGTTTAGGATTAATCAGAGGTTCGGGATTAACTAGAGTCTGGCCAATACCAATCACTCTTCAAACCTTAGTTAACTCCCATAGCGACCTTCGGGGTCCGGACATTTGGTAAGAATAACCATCTACATCACTCACCAACCCTCCAGTCATGTCATTATCCCATAAAGAGTACTTTGTAACCTACCCAAGGTGGACACATGTCTTTGCTACAGGGACCTAATATGATAAATACCTCTTAAAACACCTCACACAGGTAAGACCACTCATCCCATTTTCAGAGAGTTTTCCCTAGTTTCTCTCCTCTACTGGCTTAACCGTCAGAGGGTTTACGTCGGACACCTATTCGGCCACCCCTAACTGTTCTCTATTGTGCAGGTTAGTCCCATTCAACCAGTAGACGCCTATTCACACCTTGTGGAGACCGAGACCACATCACTTCCTAAAACAAGTTTATATATTTCTTTCTAAATGTTTTTTACAGAACTATTCATGCCTTCTTAGTTTTCTATTAGTATGAGTTGGATAGAAATGAGTGAATAAGGATATGATTATTTTGGTCTAAGAATGCATTGAATAGGTAGGAATTCAACATCCAAGAAATGTATTTAATTAGGAAAAATTAGAGATTTGATTAAGATGGTACATATAATATCTCGAATAAAGGTCTTTTCCGATCAAGTTCTTGGATATTTGGCCCCATTAGAAAGTGAGGTGAAAATCACAAATGATCACTACTTTTTATTTATTTTTTCATTTTGATCATTAATTTTTGATATATTTTTTTTCATTTTAATTATTAAACTTCTATTTTATTGCATTGGCAAGTCATTACGAGGTTTCATGGCCGAAAATTTGATGTGACATGACACATATCGACTAGGAACTAACGTCATGACAGTGGCATACCACATGTCGACTAGGAGCTGACGTGGCATGTCACGTGTCGATTAAGTAAGCATGTCACGTCAGATTTCCGGCCATGAAATTTTTTAGTTATCTATCAGTGCAATAAAATAGAAGGTTAGTGATTAAAATAAAAAAAAAATTAAAGGTTAATGATAAAAATGAAAAAATAATAAAATATTAATGATCACTGATTCTGTTTACCCTAGAAAGTGCATCATGACACTTCCCTTTTT
>CAOJBK013009305.1:0-11754 GCA_948294925.1 Codiaeum variegatum
ATCTACTACTTGAGTAAGAGAATGTTGGAACACAAAATCAAGTACAAGTAAATTGAAAAGCTCTACCTAGCTCTGGTATGGGTCTGCCACAAACTAAGACGTTATCTGGGGGCATACATCACACATGTCCTCACTGGTCAAAGTCCTCTTAAATACCTTATTGAAAAGCCTATCTTAGACAGAAAGATGGCTAGATGGATGGCAGTCCTTGCAACCTACGACCTCAAGTACATTCATAGAAAGTTTATTAAAGGTAGTGTCATTGCTGATCAACTGGCTACTGCCCCAACAGATGATCATTGGGAAGAACCTGAGTTTCCTGATGAAGACATACTATTTTTAGAAACTGACACATGGAAACTATACTTCGATGGGGCCACAAACCATAAAGGTTTTGGTGCCGGCATGGTGTTCCTTACGCCTACCAGTGAAAGCTTACCTCTTGTAATTAAATTGGATTTTGAGGTAACCAATAATAAAGCAAAATACGAAGCATGTGTGTCTGGATTAGAATCAACTCTCCAGATTGGTATCAGAAACCTAGAAGTGTACGGTAACTCCAATCTCATTATCTCACATGCCTTGAGGAGATGGAAGATTAAAGAGGAGCGGTTGGCTCCTTACCATAAGTGCCTTGAAGAGTTGGCCAATAAATTTGACACTTTATCTTTTCACTATCTTCCAAGAACTCATAATAGATTTGCTGATGCAATGGCCATTATGAAATCTATGATAGAAATACATTATAGGTTCATTATCCGGCCTATTTCGATAAGCATCAAACTGAGCTTTCAGAATCATTGCATGAGCATCCAAGTCAAAGAGAAACCATAGTACTGGGACATCTACATCTATCTCACCAAAGGTGAATATCCTGAAGGTGCCTCAAAATTATAAAGGAGAACCCTTAGATAACTTTCTAGCCGATGCATACTCAGAGGTGGCACCCTTTATAAAAAGACAGTGAATGGCATTCATCTCATATGTGTATCAAACGAAGAGGCGAATCATATCATGGAAGAAATCCATGGTGGAACAGATGGCACTCACATGAATGGTTGGGCCTTATCTAGGAAAATCATGAACCAAGGCTATTATTGGCTCACCATGAATGGGGATTGTGCACAATATGCTCAAAAGTGCCCAAAGTGTCAAGAGTATGCAAAGCTCCAAAAGCTTCCTTCCTCACCCCTAAATCCAATTTCTACACCTTGGCCCTTTACTATTTAAGATATAGATGTCATTGGCAAAATCTCACCGAAGTCATCTGCTGGACATGAATACATTTTAGTGGATATAGAATACTTTACCAAAAGGGTTAAAGCCACACCCTATCAAGTTCTGTATTCCAAGAAAGTAGCTCAATTCATCAAAACCAACATCATTTCATGGTATGGTGTTCCTCATGAGATCATCTCTGATAACAGCTCCCGTTTCCAGAAAGAGGTAGTCACTTTATTGAAAAAGGAAAAGATCGAACATCATAGGTCTTCCCCTTACAAACCTCAGACAAATGGCATAGTTGAAGTAGCCAATAAAGCATTGAATAACATGCTTTAGAAAATGATCAGTAATCACAGAGGATGGCACCTACATCTACCAAGTTCCCTCCTTGGGTATAAAACTACATATAAGTCAGCTACCAGAGCTACACCATATTCTCTAGTCTATGGAATGGAAGTAGTCCTCCTCATAGAATTGGAAATTCAAATATCTAGAGTTCTTCAAGAAGCTCATATCTCTGAGCATGATTGGCAACAGGCCTGCTATGACCAACTCAATGAAATTGATGAAGAGAGGATGGAAGCATTCCACCACACATAGAATCATCATATCAGGCTTGCCAAACACTTCAACAAATGAGTGCAAAGTTGCAACCTCAAAGAAGGTGACTTAGTCCTTAAAGAGATCAAACAAGTTGTGCAAGAACCTCGAGGGAAATTTAGATCTCCTTGGAGCAGACCCTACATTATTAATAAAATCATGTCAAGTGGAGGTGTCATCCTAATGGACATCGACGGTAATGAGTTCAACCATCTGACCAACCTTGATCAACTCAAGAAGTACTTTATATAGTATTCTTGTTATATGAGCATGCATTCAAGCATCATTCCCAAACATGAACTATGTGGGCCTGATTCCCCAAATTGCTATGTATTCAATTTTCAAATTATCTTTTATAAGGAGATATATAGGCAACCTTTATAGGCATGGTATAAATCATCCAATAAAAATCAATGTTTCATTCTCATTCACATTTGTGCTCTTTAACATTGCATGCAAGAGTTAAAAAGAATAAATAAACATAAATCAAAAAAAGAATGAAACCAACTAAGCTAAAAATCCAAATGGGCAACTTAGGCAAAATTTAGGGTACAGCTAGCTAGACTGAAAACCAAAAAGGCGGTCTAGGCAACAATCAAGGAAGCTCGCTTAGTTGAAAACCCAAAAAGGGCGACTTAGGCAAAAATTAGAGCTTAATAAAATAATAACATTTTATTAAGATCTTATTCATCTTTTGGAACATCCAAAATAAAACATTAAAATAGAAAAATAATAAATAAATAAAGTTTTATTTTGCCCTAAAGTCTAGACTCAAACTCAATCCTCGATCTCAGTCAGAATACCAACTCACCGGGCATTCTCCTTTGGCCAGCAAGCTTGAATCCACCATACAAGATACTCAGCAGTCTTGCCATAATCCTCACTAAGAATCACCATGGGCCTCGAATAGTCACTGATCTAATGAGAGAACAACTCTAGATACTCTGTCATTCACTATGGTCTCCTCAAAGAAAGGGCCATCTGAGGGCACATCCTGATCATGTCCCATCTGATGAAGGACTCTGGTAGCCTAATACCATGCCACATGATGGAATCTGAGTAGATACACATGCTTAAAACATTGTCTTCTCGAAATAAATCACTTAATAGTGTACTAATCAGGCTTCCACAATAAATCAGAAGGACTTAGCTCTAGAATCCAACTAATCCATTCTCTCTCAAAGTCTAGGCAAAAGACAACCTTCCTAGTGTGGTACCTAGCAGCAGAGTAGTATGGTCTATCAAGTCTAGGAATGATCCTGAGATGGTCTCTTAGCTAAATCTAAAAGGCAAGACATCAATCAGAGAAGCCTCAAAGCATGCTAAAATAGATGAGTAAAGAAAGGATTTAACTACCGAGAGTAAAAGCAAATTGATAGTCCAAGGTTCCCTAGAGCTGTAATATTAATCAAGGCTCAGTAGTGTCTCAGCCAAAATCGTCCCCACAATCGACTTACCCTCGCCCATCTGGAGTATTAGCTCAGCTATCTTTGCATCCCTGAAACCAACTAGGCCCACAAATATATAACCCGCAGTTAGTGTGAAAACATAAGCCCTTAACCACCTAACCATCCAAATGGAGTCATCCTTTGATTCCTCCCAAAATGTAAAGGCCAATACAGGCAGGTCAACCAAATCGTCTTTCACTAAACCCGAAATAGCCTCTGTACTCAAATCCAATATCTTTATGAACAAATTAAAATAACCTACCCACTTAATTGGAACACCTAAATAGCCTTGGGATTCGTACCCAGTAGAAACGAAAACTCCTCAAAAGTTCAACACATCTCGTCCATACCAGTCCCAAAACGAAACACATGATCAACGGGGTCCGAAAATCGTACTCATGCATTCAGAAAAACCAAATCAATTTTCACACCTTTAAGAGTGGGTAAAGCAGACATATCATATCTCCTGAGGTTGAACCTCTACACTTTGGTCAACTTCTGACACCATCCATGCATTACGTGGCTGAAAAAGGGCTCCATGTTCGAAAAAGAAAAAGAAAAAAAGAATCTGACCTTTTTTTGAAAAATAATTTTTCCCTAGTGATTTTTTGAGTCAGAAATCGTTTTCATATGGATAATTATAATGGAACATAAAACAAGGTAAAAAATTGAGTTTAAAAGGTTGGGCATGCAAAACAAGATAAAACACACATGTTAAAGCCAAAACGCATGCGTTTTGGCCATTACACATGCATAAAGGCCTTAACACGTGTGTAAAGCCACTTACCCATGCGTAATGGTTCATACATGTGCATTGGCCACGTGGCATCCTGTGATTCATCCCCCAGAAATTATCCGTTTTGATTCAATTCAATTCCATTTTTCACACAATTTTTAACACGAGACATTTTTCATTCTCAAAAATCAAAAAATCGCAAAAAATGAACTGAATTTCAAAATTTTTCATAAAATTCAAAATTAGTTCGTTAAATAATAAACAATAGTCATTTTTACAAAAGCCTATGAATTGGGGCCCGAATACAGCCTAAAAACATCATAACAACATTTCATGCATAGCCACATCAAGGATCGTTCTCAGAGTCAGATGTTGCATCCTCCTCTTCCGCCTCAAGCTCCATTGGTGCTCCATATCGTCTGATGTACCGTTACTCCCTTTGACTCTCTCTCAGACTCATGGTAGATATAGTGATGCTCAAACTGAAAACGCACCTGTAAAAGTTATCTACACTATGGCCATAAGCAAAACCAAGGACCTGAAGGAAACAAACAGAAATCAGAAGTTGTCTAAAAAATAAAACATAAATCAACATATAAGTCAGAAACATACCATCACTGGGAGATGGTCAAAGTCTACCCTCTAAGCTCTTGGCAGATAGTTGTGACCAAAGTAATGCACCTGGGTAAAGCCTGTTGCATCAGTGTAAGACACATGATCAGAAATCTGCAGGATAGAGTGCCAAGACTAGTTAGAACTAGCCAGCATGTGGGATGTCGAAGCACCCATGCCAGATGAACTAAAACTCTGATGGGAAGCGGCTGGATGCACAATCCTGCCTTGAGTCCTCTATCTAGCAGAAGTATGGACTCCCTCTGGAATAAAAACATAATCAGTGCAAAATGGGGGCATCCCAACCATCAGCCTAGCTGCTAAAAACTCAGGATTTGAAGCATCAACTAATAAGTAATCCTCTTGAGCTCTACAAAACTACCAATAGGCCTGTAAATCAATAGACAGCTCCTCTCTCATCTCTAAGGGAGGTTCAACATGCACTATCCTATCACCACCTGACTGGGCCATAACATTCTCTCCAAGGAAGAACTCTATCAGCACAGTCGACCCCACCAAAATTCGCCTTTAAGTGACGGTAACATCCAAAGCATCTTGGTGCGTCTCCTCAATAGTGATCATCCAAAAGGGCTGTTATGCAACATGAAATCATCAAACGCAGTAAATCAGAAATCTACTAAATGCACAAGTTAAGATATTTCAGATAGTACCTGAGTTGTAATTGCTAGAATCCGGCGGTAATTAGAAAACTGGAAAGTCTCCTACCTACGAAGTCAAGACTCTCTACACCACATCCTTTCGAATGGAAAAGGAAGTGGATCCCATAACCCTACCCTAGGGGCAAGCTCACCAAAATGGGCAAAGGCCCACAATTGTGAAAAAAAAAAAAAGACAGTTTAGCAAAAATCAACAAAATTAGAATCGGTGAGGTGTTGGGAAATACTGACCTCCCAGACGATCGCATTCGAAGGAATGTTAGTTGTGGCACTCATAGATAAGCTACCCATGCCTTTGTATGTTGTAGCTAAACTAGCGCCAGCCTAGTCATACTCACCCAAGTCTCTCAGATTCTCTAGCAAGGCCAGAATCTTCATATCAACCACTCCACACTCATTTTACAAGAAAATGGTCAACATGATGATCAGCAAATAGAGCCGAGTACACTGATTAATAGTATAATTATCAATTCTCTAGCTCATCTGATCAAGTAAGTTTAGTAAGACAGTCCTCTGAATCTACCCCTAGCCATCACATTGCAAGCACTCTCCTAACAGAGTCCCTAACTCATGGCGGTGTCTCGCCCTTGCATTAAAAAGTACAGTGCAGTATCCGAACCGTATATCAGTCAAGAAAGACCACTCAAAGGGGGTCATGATCATCCCCTCCACAAACAAATGGAATGTGTTGGTGATAATCTACCACCTCTCGATAAGGGAAAAAATCAGAGCCCATTCAGGAGTACGCCCTATGTCTAAATGCAACCAACCAGTCAGGTTAGCAGGAAGTACCCGCTGTGCAACCTCAGGATGGGCATTCAGGAAATTGATTAGCTTATTCAGGTGAGACTGACCACTTCTCTGGCTAAACTAGCCATCCTACAAGTATGCATTCCATCCTTGTTATTTTTAATTCCACTTATTTCTAACTCTATTTTGTTTTGCAAAAATAAAATACGAGAGAAAATAAAGCTTAAAACATGATACAGAAAAATAAAGAGCGACAAGATATACATACTATGGGAAAGCCAAGCCAAGTGGATTGCATCTGTCGGTACGCTAGCATATCTAAATTGGTGAGAATAGGAGATTGAGCTATGTCCATCATCAAATGATCAGTAGGATTCCAGTCCGGTAAAGGTACTGCTTCAGAATCAGATAACCCGACAGATGATTTAGGTATATCACCAAGTAATTCATTGACAGAAAAGCTATACTATGGATTATTCACCAAGTCATCAAGTGAAGAAGAGTCAAAAGCTAGAATTGCCTCTCTTTCTAAAGACGCACTTAGCAAGCCAGACAAATCTTCCTCTTCCTCTTCGATAATCGAAATTGATAACATCCAGAAGCTTTTTCTCCAAATAAAAAAGGAAGAAGAAGAATTTTTTTAGAGAATTTGAAAGTTTTTATGGTTGAAAATGAAATTCCAAGCCCTATTTATAGGCAAATCTATCAACTACTGCATTAAAAGCGTTCACACTTAGCAATCACATCATCTCGAACATGACTGCTAAGGAGGGTAGTTGTGAACTCATATTTTGACACCATTACATCCATTCCATTAATACGAGTCCAACAAATCTGACCGGGCTCAAATCAGACTTCAAATGAACCTAGAAAACTCAAAAAACTGAATTGGACTGAACCAAACCGGTCCCAGAAAACTGTGCCCATGAAAATCCCAGGCCCAAAATGACAAGCCGCATGGATCAATGACCCGGCGCATGTGTAAACAACATTACACGTTTGTTTAGGCCATTATGCATGCTTAATGGCCCACGTGCATCCGTAGCATGTGTTACACACGCACCAAACAGTTTTTAAGGGTTTCTTCACGATTTCCTATAAATTTGACACTCCATAATAGACTCAGGTTCCAACCATTTTAACGACTTTTTCCAGCTCCCAAATAAGACTTACAAACACTCACCAAATACCTTTTTATGCTATTTTGCTATATTCTGAGCCTCCTAAACACGGTTTATAGATCACAAACACTTCAGTTTCAGACATTACAAACAATCTATCCACTTAATCAATATTCAATCCAGTCTAATCTAGCACAGTTTAGATACTCAATCAGCACTCTTTGAACACAATGGAGACCCACACTAGCTTTGTCAAACTGTCAGACCCTCCAATTCCCAAACCATGCAAAAAGGTAAACACAGTATAGTATAGTTCCTACCTCTAATCAAACTATTATTTTAAGCCCTTTAATTCAAACTTAAGACATGTTTATCATAACACATTTTTAAGCCTTTTAACACTGATTTAAGGCAATTTTATGAAAAATCCATTTTCATAATTAAAATCAGTAAAACCCTAAAATCTTTTTAGGTACAACACACACTCAAATTCAATTTTCATTAATCAAGTTTAAACTTGGTTAATAGCTTACATGGTTAATTATTTTTACAAATCTAAAATCAATAAGCTACTGAACCAACAAACCACCCCTTTGTTATCAGAACAACTCCCACCCTTTGCGAAAAAAGAGAATGGCGTGAGGTTTGATTCCCATTCAAAGGGATACGTCGGCAAGCCTTTCGAGGCTTTAACTCCAAAACCTTTTTCCTTATATTGTTATTTTTATTATTATTTGCTTTATTTTTGCGTTGTTTCATTGTTTTCCTATTCAATTTCGTTCATTGTATCGTTTATTACATATTATTGTTTCTGTTTGATGTATGGCTTTAGGGATTGTGTGCTTCTCCCAGATCATAAGACTAGAGGAGGGATCCCCTGTTTTAATGGTTTTTCTTTTATTAATTTTTATCACTTTATTTGGGGTGCCTTATCTAGAACCTGATGTGGACTAGAAGAAGGACCCCTGGCAAATCACTTGTATTTACCGCTTTATGGATGTCATTTGCATACTAGCATATTCATGCATTCATTTAATAATCTTGCTCATGCATACATAAAAATTCAATTTTAACTGAACTTGCATGATTTTTCGAGTCAAAACTTTGCTTTAATTAAAATGGTACAAAAACTATTTTTATTAAAATATTTTTAGATCACGAACCCCCTTTGATTAAAAAAAAACAGTTTTTCCAATTGGGTAGAAAACTGATATTTTTCTAAAATAAAGTTTACAACAAAAGGTTTCTTAATCACCTCAGAATAAAATTTAATTTTCATAAAGGTTAAGTGGCGACTCTGCACAATTCACATATGACGTGCACTTCAACGGACGCATGTGGATGCCCAAATGTGGAAACCCGACCACAATCCGTGATGCTAGATGGGAGCAATCTGAAAGATTTCTTCCGGGCCTTGTAAGAAGGTCCGCAGGCATGCTCCTTCTGGGAAATCCCACGGGTTGCTCAGGCAAAGCCTCACACAACCTTAAACTTGGTATTTTTATACTGCATCCTTGCCTAGATTCGTTCAGAAATGCAAAATCAACAACAGTACAAATATGGGTCAGATTTTACAAACTACCATGGAAATTTTGGCATGAAAAACTTCTAATTGAAATTGTTAGAGGTATTGGTATTCTATTAAGAATTGATTCAAAGACATTTGATGGAGAATTTGGGCATTATGCTAGAATGCTTATTGATATAAATTTGTCTAGCGATTTGCATGAAACATTACTTGTGAAAACTTTCTCGCAAGCTTACTGGATTAATATAATGTATGAAAGTGTACCTGATTTCTATAAAGCTTCTTATGTTGGTCATTCTTCGTATGATTATAGGCGTAATTCAAAGTCTAAAGGTAATGTGCAAGCTCAAGATTCAGCAACTTCTTCAAAAAGATGAACACCAAAGAAAAATGTTTCAGCCACTATTCCTGTTCAGAAAAACCATTATTCTGTAGAGGGACAAGATTATGTGAAAGTAATGTCTGATATGGTTGTAGAAAAATATCCTTCTATTATTGAGCAGACGGTAGAAGACTCTGCCATATATGTGCAAACTGATGCACAGGTTGTTTTTGTTACTGACAATAGAATTGAATATCAAGATCAACAGCTTACTAATGAGCAATATCAAAGAGAGTTTGATTTTGTTGAAAGTAATCCTAGAGGTAAAGAAAATGATGATGTTAGCAATAACAAAGGTAAAAAGATTTCCTCAACTCCAACAGAGGAAGCTGGTAATCCTACAACTCCTACGATTTCGATTGTTAAAGATATTGATAGTCAAGCTATAGATGATTTGGATGCATCAGAGAGTATTCAATCATCCCATGTTTATTTATTGCAAGTTCATATTGATAGGAAGGAGACAGCTTGGATTAATGTTGAGAATGGAAAAAAGTAGGACTCTAAAAATATTCAGAACTCTGATAGTTTAAAGAGAAAATATAAATCGACTCCCACTGATGAATCTGGGCGTCCTTGGTGGAATAGAAGACTTCTAACAAATTTTAATAATTATGTCTAAATCATGTGTTTTGTTGGTTTTATAATACTTTTTTAAGTTGTTTATTTTTTTTACTTATATTTTTCCTTTTTCTCTTAATAATATGGAATTCAACTCTAACCTTTTATTTTAAAAAGTGCTCAAATAGGTTAGGTTATAAATTCTCATAAAATTGGCTTAGAGTTATTTTAGTAAACTGTATGAAAACAAAATATGTAAGAACCTTTATGGGTTTATCATGAATTTTTTATGCTGTGAAAATTTGTTTTAAAAAAATAAAGTTGATTTTCTTAATTTTAGAATAAGCATGGTTCCATTTAAATTTCAAACATGGAAAAACTTAAATTCATTTTTTAATTTGAAAGTGGGAAAATTATAATGATAGAAACTATCTGATCAGCTTTGGATGGAGATGATGATGGTCCTATATTGGAATTTCTTAGAATTCAATTTATAAACTTGCAAGCCAAATAATGAGTATCAAAGTTCAAGTCTTGTGTACGATAAAGATCTTCAAATCCCTAAATAAATTATAAATTCTTTTAAAGATTGCAAGAAAGAAGATGAATTTACTTGCAACAAGAAATTATTTTGTAAAGGACGAAAATGAGGTAGTGTAAATTGTAAAAAATAATAAAAATTTAAAAGGGAGAAACAAAAACAATACAATCTGGTATAATCTGCAATCATCTTTCAAAATGAGTAACTTAGTCTTACATATGAAAATCGCAATTTTTATAAAAGAACAATTATGATAATTATTTGTTTTTCTTATAAAAATTTACATAACTAAAATCACTACATACATTTCATTTTATTTTTATTCATAATAATGTTTATTATAAAAGAAAATCTAAAATCATTATATTAGTTCTTTCTTCTGGTGATTATTAATAATAATTGATATCACTCAACATTGGTCTAGTTCGACCCCAACCATCTACTTGAAATCTGGCCGAACCCTAAGGCCCCCTAGTCCTACCCGAACCCCAGGCACTCAACAGGATTTATCTCGTATGACCTTCGGTGGTTCGGGTCCACAGAAAACAGGTGTCGCTAGCACCATGGAAATGTATACTGCAATGTATCCGGAGCTGACACGTGTCCATTATAACAGGATTTTCACCCTATAAATACAACTCTCAACAACTCAAACGAGGAATTGCTTATATATAATCTAAACTCTAAACTATGTTCTATTCTTCAGAGCTTTCTCACTAAAATCTATTTCCGACTTGATCGTCGGAGGGTTATCGCTGGATACCACGTCTGGCCACTCTTGGTTAATATTTCTTCTGTGCATGTTGTTTTAGCTCAACCAGAATTATCCTAATCAAGCAGTGTGACCAACTCACATGCATCAATAATAATAATAAAATGCCATTCAATATATAAAGAATATATTTGGTAGCATGTTCTCGGTAGATACATGCACGAAAAATCTCCAATTTAGAAAATGAATTAAATTTTGATAGTTAAGTGTCTGGAAAAAGGCCAAAATAGTATACTTGTGAAGCTAATACGAAAGAAGTTTCCTCTTAACGTTTTTTTAATTGAGAGTGAGAAGTTTCCTCAATTCCTTTTGTCAACAAATGAATTATGATGAGACTGTTGTTTTTATAAGATTCGATTATGAGATTATGCGGTTGAGAGTTAATGGCAGCATCTCAATCGAAGCCTCTCATTACGCGTAGAAAATTTTTGTTTTTTCCATAACGCAAACAAATCTCAAATATAAAAATAATAAACCTGAAATAAATTAAAATTAAATATCAAAACTCTTGATTGTATCAAAATTACTAAAAAAAATTAGAATTAACTCAGACGTTAAGTTTAAAACATTATACATTTATATGTATATAATTTTTCAATATGGATTAGTAATCTCAACAATTATATGCTAATTTTTTTTTTATCATTTATATAATTGTTTCATTGAGCAGAGGGATTGCATCTTCAAGATTTTTTTTTTTTTACTTCACGAGAATTCGTATTAAATTTAACTTTTGGAATATTTAGTTAGTATGACTATTTGTACAATACTATGATAAAAAAAATTTGTACAATACTCAAAT
>CAOJBK013009965.1:0-10172 GCA_948294925.1 Codiaeum variegatum
GTTTGTTTTAAAGAACAATTCTTCAAATACAAATTCATCTCCAATTAGCCTATGGGAAAGGAGTGTGGAGTAGCTTTCAAAGTCCAAAGCCATCCTCAAGTCTCAAATTCTCAAGTAAAGAAGCAACAATCAATCATTTGGGAAACCAATGAGAGGTGGTTCAAGCTTCTTAAAGAGAATTGGAGAACATACTTTTGGGAAAAGTTAGGAATGTCTCAAGATAGAGGCTTCATATTTGGGGAGCTTAATGAAGGAGGGTGAGAGGTATTTTTTCTTCTAACCTTTCTTTGTTTAACTTATGTTTTGCACATTCTTAGTGATAATATCCATGGTTGAAGTTATGGGTCCTTTCATAGGTTTAGACATTAGTCAAAGTGTTTGATAAATGACTAAACCTTATATGTCAAAAGGGTTTTGATATAGAAATTATTTTTCAAAGTGTTTGAAATTTCATATGATTTTTCAAAAGAGTTTTGACAAAATGATTTCAATAAAACCCTAGGTTAGGGTATAGTTTCAAAAAGTTTGAAACATTGCCTAACTTAGATTTGTTAAAAGAGTTTTAACAAAGTATTGTATTTGAATAAGTTTTAAAAATTAGAATATGAATCCCCTTGATGATAAGTCCATTCCCTTTTGCTTCTGTTGCACAGCTCATGAATTTCACCCTTCAGCATTGACTTTGGCACCATAAACTTTGGTTGTTTTCTGTTGAACCTTGGGGCAAAGACATCATATTCCCTCCTGTAATTATTTGTGACACTTTGAGAAGGATTAGATTTATAGAAATTTTTTTATTTTTTAGTTGAAAAATCTCCATGTATAATTGAGGAATTCCACCTTAAGGCTAACATCTAACTACCACCATAGTGATTGCTTTGTCTCTAATTATTGAAGGATTTTTTGTGATCAAATGGATTTTTCTTTGCTTTCCAACCACTTTCCTCAAAGTCATCTTCCCAACCAGTAGGTTTTGTTGACTCCCTACTGGTGGTTTACTATACTTCACTATAAAGTCAAATTTGCCAAAGGGTTGGCCAAGGGTGTCCCAATTCTCCACTTTCTCCTTGATCTTCTTTTTGACATCCAAAAATGCTCTAGGATCATTGTTAATTATTTTGATGGAAGCCACCGCTGGGAATGGATCTTCCACAATCAACATGACATCTTTCTTTTTTGGGAATTTCAACACTCCTTTATTGATATGATCCCGTATCAAGTTTTTAAACACCCAACAAGTATTAGTAGAATGGTTGTAAGAATTGTGGTAGTTAAAATACTCCTTTCCCTTCAACTCCTCCTTTATTGGAAGTTTGTGGTCAGGTGGAAGCTTGATGAATTTTTTATTGAGGAGAAAATCAAAGATTTGATCAGTTTTGGAAATCTCAAAAGTATACTGCATATAAGGATTTGACCCTTGGGATTTCTTCTAAACTTTTGGGGATTTCTTCTCCAGCAGCGGGCAAAAACAAGACCTATAATTAGTAAGGTCAACAACAACAACTTCAACCTTGGAAACAACTTAGAAATAAGTCCCCATTAAGGCTTTTCTCCTTTGATTCTCTTCCCAAAGTAATTCTTCATACTCACTAACTTTGGTAGCAAGATCATGTAGCACTTTGAACTTGTCAAAGTTTTCAAAACCACTGTTCTCACCAGCATCTTCAATAATTTTTAAGCTATCTCTTGCTAGATTGATGGGAGATTTGTCTTTGTTTTGGCTATGAGGAGTTTGAGCTTCTTCAAAATGTCAATCATTTGATTCCTCAAGAGTTTTTTAGGATGAATTGCCAACATCAACAATTTCTTCACCATTTCTTAATTTCGACATGATGAAGTGAAATCTAGTCCCACTGGGCATGCAAAAAAAGATTATTGCATTTATTTTTCAAACTTATGGGCATGCTAGAGAAGTTCCTCAGTTGTATGAAATACTAACTTTTAAATGGTTCGGATTTCCAAACTCCTATACCACAATTTGTTTGGATTTCATTAGATTTAGATTGCAAATGAAAATAGAAATTGTAATTGAAGAGTGTAAAGCATGTTTGTATTGATACTTTAGGAATTAATGATTATAATGAATTGAAAATATTGAGGAAGGCTAAAAAAGAGTGAATATAGTAAAAGAAAAAGTTGCTTGATGAAATGCTAAAATTAATACTAAAAGTTGTGAATTTGAAGTTGAAAGTTGATTTGATTTCTGATGTTTTAGTTGTTTGATGATGATGAGTGTGTGTCCTCTCTATGTCTGTAACTGTTGCTTTTATAACTCTGAGGGACCACTTCCTCAACCAATATACAGAAGATCAACAGTCATAATTATTGCTTTTATAACTCTAAGGGACACTTCCTCAGCCAGAATATAGAAGATCAATAGTTACCCTGAGGATGTTAATGTACCATTACTGCATGTTATATGCCTTTGTTTGCAAGACTCTAATTCTAGAATTCTCCAATGACCTGATGCTTAGTCATCAAAAGTGGGCTTCTCAAATGGGCTTGGTGATTTCTTAGACCATTTAATCCAAAAATCAAATTAACTAATTCTTTTGGGAGTTTGATTAATTAATTAATTAATTTTATCTTCAAGCCCAAAATTCATTTCTAGGCACAAACAAAAACTTTCTCCACCTAACATGCACCTCTTTAGCTCCAACATACTGCCACGGACTATAAAAAATGAAGGATCCATTCTTGGTCAGGACCTAAGCAATATTTTCCTCCTCAGCAGATAAGAACACCTAATCCTTCATGAACTGTTTAACCTACACCAACTCATGAGACTGAGGGATATTCTAATGATCCCCTCTTAACATATCCTGAACTATCCTTGCACAGAAAACAAATGAGATATAAAAATTAAACCTCTCATTAATAGCCAATCCCATGGCCCATGGTTCATGCAAGAAATAAAACTTCCTCCCATCGCTAAGATTATACAAAAAAATAGTTCTTAAACTTGTCCCTCAATTTAAGCAACTGTAAACAGGTCCAAATACACCCCTACTGCCTAGACAATCCCCATAAACTCTTTTGACCTAAGTAATTAAAATTTGAGTTAACGCATTTGGTAAGTTAAAATTTTGGAATACGACACAAGCCTTAATATTAATTAAGAAACAGAAAATGGCACAGGTTAGAACCTTAATGATACGAGGGTGTGTGGATTGAGTAAGGGCCATACCACCCACTATTTTGAAATGGCAAAAAATTTTCTGAGGTTTTCAGGTTGATCCTAATGACACGGAGCCATGCAGAATGCTTCTGCCTTATGTGACTTACTGAATCAAAGTTCCATTTTTTCACACAAGGCCATACAAACATGGTTACCCCATGCACTTGTAACTTGAATTATGTTTTCAAGTCTTTTTAAAACACTTCTCTCATAATCTTAAACACTTACAAACACTACCATTTTTATTCAATAGCTCTCACAAACCCTAAAATTCATCATCATTGCTTTCTTTTCTCTCAAATATTTACTTTTGGTTGATCATCAACATACACACACACACACACACACACACACACACACACACACACACACACACACACACACATATTTGCATAATCAACTAGATATTTTCAAGAAAATCAATAACTTCTCTTTCAATTCCTTTTGCAATTCCTTTAATAAAATATGGCATGAGATTAGTTTAGGGGTTTAGATTATTGATAATTGATTATACTGGATTAAATAAACCCCTATAAACTAATTTAAACTTAGAAATTTGGGTTAATTTGAGTTTGAATTTCATAATTGCCTATGAACCCTAAACCTTAGTTTCACATGTCTTGGGCTTAAATTGTTAATTGTAATTGATATTTGGTATGTTTTATTACTTCAATATGTCTTTTTTGATTAATTTGAGGTGTTGATTATGCTTGATTTTTGCACAACCATTGTTCAAACTTATTGCATGCCAAGTGTTCGATGAAATTCCCCAATGATCTTTTTTGCATTTTTGAGTATTTTGGTCATTGAATTTGTGTTTAATTCATTGTTTTTAACATTCTTTGATTAGAATAAGGTGATAAAACTTGGTGTGTGATTGTGTTTCATAAATTTATCATAATGGTTTGAACTTTGAGTAATATGCTAACCCTATGGGCATTGTGTTTGCATTGTTTTTCCTCTATTTTACAGATGACAAAGGATAATAAAGGAAAAGGGAAAGTTATAGCAAAGGATAAGGGAAAAAAATGGAGTTAGGCGCTCTAGTTCAACCAATTTTCCTACACTCTTACCACTTACACCTAAGAATGGGGCGTTCAGAGCTAATCAGCCAAGCTTAAGGTTTCATGAGCATGAAGCTCAAGATAGATTTTTGGAGCTGAAAAATAAACCTTTCTTGCCACATTAGGTTATAGATTGAATGAGTTTGGCTAGAACTTCGATCCATGATGAGCTGAAGGAATTTACTTAGTTTCCAGGTTGGAGTACCTTGTTTCAGATTCGGGAGATGGCTTATCAAGAGTTAACTTTGGAGTTCTACTACACTTTCAAGTATGATGAAAATAGGTATTATTGGAATAAGTGGGTAGGCTTTGAATTGAATGGTAAATAATATCGAATGACTGTGGTTGAGTTTGGGAGGAGATTTGGGTTATACACTCAAGATGAGAGATAGATTCTCCTATCTTTCATGATGCTATCACTAAGTGGCTTAAGAATAAGGAGATTGATGAATGGTGGGAAAAACACATAGGCATAAATGGGCACTATCATCTGAGAAGAGAGAAAGTAACTAGTTATAGAGATTTCTACATACGAGTCATTCACAACCTATTTTCTCATAGTATCATTGCCCGACATGACAGTATGAGCCATGTTTAGAGCAATGATTGGTTTATTCTAGGTGATTTGAGAGAGGGGGTTAGGTTAAATATTGTTTATTTACTACTTTAGTTCTTTAAGAAGTAGGCTAAGAATAAAAAAAAAGGGTAGCTCTATTGTGGGTGGAGCTTATGTGACACACTTAGCTTGGCAATTAGGAGAGTTAGGGAAAGTTGATGGATTCACTATTAATGGGGCACCTCTATTTATGGACATGGAGAAGGTGTGACAATTTGATTATAACCATGCCCAACTAGGTCCTTCACTACCTCCTTCTTTCAATTATGACCCGAGTCATCAGAGTGCGCCTCTATAACATATGTCACATCTTCATTCATCTCGTGCTTCTTCTTGTAATGCTATTGGTCCTTCCACTTCTATGCTGCCACCACCGAATCCACCATCTTATGTTAGCAGGCATCAGATAGATTATATTGATTGGCAGATTTTTACCCAGTAGGCAATACAAGGATCAATGAGAGGATGAAAGAAAGTCTACACCATTTGAGCATCAAGTGTGTTGAATCAAAAGCTAAGGCTATCATTATCAACAAGAGCATGAGTAGATGTTTCACCTCCTTAGGCGGAACTAAGATTACATGGAATGGTTGATAAATGAGCAACAAAGAGAATGGAGTAATCAAGGATTCGAGTCGAGAAGACCACCACCTCGATCCGCCAGACGTTATAAGATCTCCGAAGAAGATGACATGTCTACAGATTCTGATGAGGAGGGTAAGGATGTAGAGGAGATATCCTCCGATGAGGATTGAATTTTCCTAAAATCTCTTGAATAATTAGTTCATCCTAAAATCTCTTAAACAATTGGTTTACTTTCTTTTTCTTTATTTTGTGTTATTATTTTTGGATTTGTACTTTGGATTGGTTTTCTTTTATGTTTATGTTTTTATTTTTATTTTTGGATGACTATATAACCATACTATATTTTGTGAGTTTTGTGCTGAATGGTATATAGAGACAATTTCTAGGTTCTTAAGTGTGTGTGTGTGTGTGCAGCGCGCGCACATGCGAGTGGGAGGGGGGGGATTGGAAAACTCACATGTGCTTAATTTTGTTTATATATGCCTTAAAAGTTTTTGATTAGTTTGCAAGCAATAATAAGTTTTGACTATGAGCTAATAATTAGATGAACTTTATTAAGCTATGTTTTTTGTCAAAATGTTTTGAAATTTGGCTATTCTTATGGGTTATTGTTTCAGTTTTCTTAGTAAGTGATTGGATTTTGAAGTTAGTATTCAAAAGTAAAGAGTTTATATATATATATATCAAAAGTAAAGAGTTTATGACATCATTAAAATTTGAAATTCTTGTTAAATTTTTTAGCATATTGGAGTCAAATGTTGCATGGTTAAAATTTTGGCAAAACATCTTTAGTAATCTTAGGAATTTAATGACATCTTTTTGGGATAACATGCATGGATTGTGAATAAAATAAAAAGTTTACACTAAAAAGAAACAAGGAGCTTTGAAAATAACTCCATATTCCATTGGTTCCTATTTTGCAAAAAGAGAAACAAATCTAAAGGAACTATGAACAATTCTAGTAGTCGGCTGATGTTTGTGATTAGCTGAGTAACTAGGGGTCAGCACCACAAAGTTTTTACCTTTGCATCAAAAGGCTAATGAAGTAATTAGTTAAGTCAGGCTCCTTAAAGTGAATAAAAGTAAAAAGTTAAAAAGAAAAAAAGAAAGAACAAGTGCAGGTGCTTAAAGTTAAAATTTTCATAATATGTGTTATTTTCAGAAAAGGTCAAGTTGATTCCTAAGCATAAAAATATTTATTTGCTTTATTAACTTTGTTGCATAGAAGAAGTTTGCTCACTCATTTAGCTTGAATTTTAATGCTTGATTATACTATAGTGTCATTGAAATTGGATTCTAAGTTTAAAATTTAGTTAATTAACTAAGTGAATTTTGACCTCAACTTATTCGAATAGTTGAATTAGAATTTGAAACTAGGTCTTAATATAACTTGATTGAGAGAATTAAGTTATCTAATTATTCTCATTGTTCTATTTTGCTTGAGAACAAGTAAAGGCTTAAGTGTGGGGGAGTTGTTTTAGGCATAATTTTACATATTTTCCCCTAATATTTGAGTTTATTTATATCTAAAAATTGCGTTTAATTATTAAGTGATTTTTAGAGAAACTTAGGAATTGATGCAGAAATAGAGTTATTGAATCGAAAGATGAAGTTCTTAAGCGAGTGAGATTATAGTACGTAAAGTTTGGAGGTTCTAAGGTGTTTTGGGATTGCACAGGCTGTGCTAAACATTGAAATGGCTATTCCATTAGCTATAAGCCCATGCAGTCTACTATATTAGGAAATACAAGAAAAATGACATGGCACGAGCCATGCGGTTGAAGCATTCAGGCCATGCAGATGCATCCGAGCTGTTCCGTTTACTGAGCCAGACTTAACCATCCACACGATAAAATCAAATCTACAAGGGGCTGTCAACTTGTGTCTGAGCTATATAGATAGGAATGTACAACACATAAATTCATCTTTTTAAAGCATTTAGGTAATCTATTATTCATTCTACTCCATGCCAAAATAGTATTTAAGTGAGAGAAACTCTATTTTGTTAGGTGGATAGTGAATTTGGTTAGAGTTTTCATAGTATTTTTATACTTATAGTTAATTTTTCATCATTAATTTGGCTTGTAATCAAGAATATAGTTGATTTTCTCCAAGGACTTTAGGATTTTCTGCAACTTATTTGAGGTTTAATATCCTAACTCTTTTGTTTGAATTTTCTTTGGGTAATTTATGTGTTAAGAGATTAAGCATGATTTCCTTTGAATTCATTGTTTATTTATTGAGGTTCAAACCAATCACGAGCTAAAGTTTTTATTCTCTAAATATTGAGCATGAAGTAGTCTTGATGTGAACAATAGTAATTGGATTCTTTGATTTTGTTAAACTTTTGCTTGATTAAATTGAATTAATGATTATAAACATTTGCTTGATCACCAATTAGTTTAAATTTGGGTTTAGGTAATGGAGCGAGAGTGAAAATTCAAACTCGAAACTATTTAATTGAGATTCTAAAATAAATTAGGAATATAAGTTTTAGTATTAAATCCTTTGGTTGATGTATGTTTTCTTTATATTACTTCTATAAATGTAATAGCTAGTAGAATAAATTCTATTTGAATGATTGCATTAAAAACTGGATAGTTTAACATAATTCATTAATCCAATTGCTCAAATTCATAGGAGAGGGACTATGGATTTTAAAGATCTTTAGACTCATTCATAATATTGCATTTATACATCTTTATTTCTTTCTTTTTATTTAATTGTTTGCTTTAAGTTTATAAAATCCAGAATTATTTTTACTTTTAACTGTACTTTTTGAAACAAATTGATATTGCCGATAAGAATTCATTGAGAGATACGACCTTAGGATTTCAATCTATGCTACAATAACCCATATATTTACGATCGTTATTGGGCAATATATTTAAAGGTGAACAACAACATTATTCTTATTAGGAATGATAGTTACTGAAGTGATATTCAATTCCTTTAGTAACTTACTATAACTATAAAACTCTTGTACACCTTGAACCATACTTTCACCCATAACTCCCCACATCTCTTGAAAAAATAACTACTAAACCCATCTACTTCCGGTGCCTTAGAATCACTAATAGAGAAGATATCGACTTTACCTCTTCAGTAGAAACCTATTTACATAGGCCTTTCTGCTCCTCAGTAGTCAGAATAGGTCTAAGACTAATGACTTGCTCATCTATATACTCTCTTTATCCATCTTTGACAAAAAATAGATCCTTATAGAACCTAATCGTATGGTCAACAATTCCCTCTTCATTATTAATTACCCTACCCTCACCATTTTTAATTCAAACAACTCTATTTTGAATCCTCTTCTGCTAATCCACTACATGAAAGAAAGCAATGTTACTCTCCCCTAAACTAACCTAATGAAAATTTTCCTTTTGTTTAAAGGAACTCTCCTCATCCCTCATCTTTGCTTTGAACCTCTCATAAGACTCCCTTTTAGCTCTTTGCAAAGAAATATTCCTAGGATGCTAAGGAAGTTAAGTTTGTAGACAATCTAAAAGCTCCGTTTCCTTCACCACCCTTCTAGAAATGTCATAATACTCTCTTCTAGCAATACACTTCAACTCAATTTTTAATATCTTAAGTTTCATTACTAGCTGAAGCTACTTACTACCCCTCACCTCCTCTCCTTACAAACTTTTAAACACATCCAAGAATTTAAGATGTTTACACAAGAAATTGAAAAACCTGAAAAGACCTTTCTATCAGCAGTGTATGCCCTAGAGCTTAAACTCAGCATGCGAATGTAAACGAATACCTAACTGGCGTTAGTATATATGTTCTTTAAATGAAAATATTCCTTGTATCAAACATAAATATGTCCCTTAAGTATTCTATAAGGGAATCTATTCCTAAAGAGTTTGAAAATATGAGTGACAAATTGCCCTTTATTAGATACTTTAAAGGTTGTTCATGGTCATAGGATTATTGGTAGGAACACCATTAATCCGGAAGACTATCACCTCTGTGTCATCCATGTAGGTATGAGATACCTATTGGTATGGAGGAAGTTAGTCTCAAGTTATAGACATGTGATGTCATGACTGAAGGAAACATTACGGAGTCGTATAACAGAAGCAGAGGAAAAAATTAGAACCGTGAAAGATTAAGTTTTCAATTTTCAAAACTTTTTCAAAATACTTTTAATAAAATTAGGTTAGGCAATTATTCAAACACTTTGAAACATTGCCAAAACCTAGGGTTTTATTACTTAAATATTTTGTCAAAACACTTTGAAATTTACAAACTCTTTGAAAATCAATTCTATGCCAAAACTCTTTTAACATAGAGGGTTTAGTCATTTATCAAACCTTTTGATAAATGTCTAAACCAAGGTTTGGACACATAACTCTAACTAAGGATATTTCACCAATTTCTGTGCAAATCACGAGTTGAACAAAGAAAGGTTAGAAGCAAAAATACCTCTCTCCCTCTTTCATTAAGCTTACTAAATGTGAAGCCTCTAGCTTGAGACATACCTAGCTTTTCCCAAAAGCTTGTTCTCTAATTCTCTTCAAGAATCATGAATCGTCTCTCTTTGGTTACCTAAATCTTTGATTTAATTGAGAATTTGAGACATGAGGATTGGCTTTGGACTTGAAAGCTTCTCCACACTCCTTTCTCAAAGGTTAATTGAAGAAGAGTTTGTGTTTGAGGAACTCTTCTTCAAAATAAAATTTCTCTCTCAATTTAGTGTGAATTTCAAGCTTTCTCTCTC